>JAVTVY010055253.1:0-29908 GCA_036873755.1 Hanleya hanleyi
ACTAGTGTCTCGGCCGTTGTCAACATTCTGCACATGCGAAGACAGGGAATTGTGGGGAAAGGGTATGGAAATAGACGTTTTGGGATCTAGGTGAGCCACTAATGTGCCGATGGAGTCGAGTGAGGTATCGTTGTGAAGGATACGTGAGGGAGCATCTGGCTGGACTAGAGTGTCGTGCGTGCTCAACATTCTGCGCATGCGCAGACAGGGAATTGTGGGAAAAAGGTTAGAAATATACGTTTTGGGGTTTAGGTGGGCCACTAATGGTCTGATTGAATCGAGTGAGGTATCAATGTGATGCATACGTGAGGGCGCATCCGCGTGGGTGGATGGGTGTTAGGAATATCGTCATTCCGCGCAAGCGCAGACAGGCCGTAGTATAGAAATAGATATTTTGAGGCCGATATGGGCCACTATGGGTCCGAATGGGTCGTGGGAGGCGTCAAAGTGAAGCTTTTGTGGGGTAGAGTCAGAATTAGGTGTTTTTTATTGCAAGTAGAGAGGGACCAGCCTTGGTCCTAATATGTCGTTTGGGGTGTCATCTTGTAGTGCTCTACATGTAGACGCAACTACACACTTGGTGGTCGCTTCGTGCATTGATTACTACATATGACTTGATAGTGTGAACTATAACTGTAAAGTCAGGATGGCCGAGTGGTCTAAGGTGCCAATCCTAAGTGCTGGTCTGAGCAACGCAGGGCGTGGGTTCGAATCCTACTCCTGACACATGAGTTTTTTTGTATATACACCTGGTGAATTAGCCCAAAAGTTCTCATTGTTCTAAACACTAATACATCGAAATGCAGTGACGCCCGTCAATGACAGTCCGTACGCCCTAGCATAACACGCCATGTCGCCATGATATAGACCGAAGAGAGAACAGCAACAACAACAAAGATGACAGAAGAGAGAACAACAACAAGTTTTTTCATATAGTTTATTCTCCCCAATGTTACATCATACCCACGCTGGGAGAGCCGCGTTGGGTATGTTTACAATACAAGTAGCCTCTTGTCCAATCAGAGGCCGCCATTTGGCACTGCATCTGTCATACTCGTTCTTGCCCGTTAGATGTATTCTCAGCTGCTCTTGTCCAATCAGAAGTCGCCATTTCAGAAAGTCCTATCTTCGGCCATGTTCGCTCTGAACCGTTTGTTCTAATCGGGCAGGCCAGGATTCCGTTGAGGCAACATATCCTCAGATACTTGTGTGCGCATTCTGAGTATCTATCAGTGCATGGGTGAATACATTCAGCCGATGGGTTGGTCGGTCAGCTTGGTCACGAAAAACGTAACATTGGTGATCCTCTCCACTAGCCACTTGGTGTTGGGACGTTGTTGTTGGGCCCATTCCAAGGCATCCAATTGGTCCACTTGGTCCAACATCGTCTCTAGCGACGCCCTATCCATGATGGTAAACGGTTGGTCAAATACCCGGATGTTACTGCTCGGGTACAAGTATCGGACTTGGTCTGTCTCCTTATGCTGCAGCACATAACCAAACGCTAGATTTAATTTGAAGGACGTAGCTTGGTCATTGAAGATGGCTTCCACGTAGCTGCGTAAACGGGCGAGGTCGGTCAGTCGGAAATTGTAGATATCATGAATAGGGCGATGACGGTGGAAACAGTGCCGTATCATGGGCCAGTGGCGCCGATAGATGTCACTCACTGGATGGATTTCGTGTAACAGATAGCTAGGAACATCCACCGCATCTCCCAGAAAATGTTTGTTGTTGTCAGGCGTATAACTCGAAACAGTAATGCTAGAGACCGGCTGAATATCTAGGCACTTCTGAACTGTGGATATAGGTGGGCTCTCCGTGATCGCATCACCAGTGGCATTCGTCTCCCCGGGCTCATCTTCACTAGGTCTGACCCTCCTGGGTGCCTCTTTAGTGGGAAGTTGTCGCTCATACCGTGGTGACGGACCATGAATCAAACGCTGATGGCGTCTCAACTGACTGGGTCGTTTGAACAGTTGACCACATTCATTACATTGTTCCATCGCGCCCTCGTGGAGTGAACGTTCATGGCGCAGTAAAGCATTTTCCCGATTAAATGACCGTGCGCAAGTTCTACAAGTATACCGTGCGCCGTTGTGGATGGAGGACTCGTTCCGTCGCAAATCTTCTGAGCGAGTAAATGGCTTCAGGCAGGTCGAACAAGAGAACATGTCGGCTGCGTATCAGAAAATGCTGAACACTCCCACCTACCGCCACTTCTATAAGCCCGCATCCCACAAGAACTCTCCTACGTTGTTCTCCCCACCAATCAGCGCATATCTGTCCTGTACACTCGGGTGCGCACTTGTCACATGTCTACGTACACACCGTAACATGTAAAAACTTGTAATAAAATGTATAATACCATATCTGTGCTGTATTATACCATATCTGTCCAGTATTATACCGAATCTGTGCTGTATTACACCATATCTGTCCTGTATTATACCATATCTGTCCTGTATTAGACAATATCTTCCCTGTGTTTAATGGACATGTACTCTGTGCATGTCCATGTAGTCTGTGCATAGCCATGCACATGTACTATGTGAATGTACATGCACTACTTGCCTGTACATGTAATCTGTTCATGTACATGCACTCTGTACAATACACATGTTCCTTGTCCATGTAAATGTAGTCTGTGCATGACATTCTACTCTGTTCAAATCCATGTACATACTCTCTCTCTCTCCATATCGCTATATAGCTGAAATATTGCGGAATGCGACGTTAAACCTTAATTCTCTCTGTCTCTCTCTCCCTTTCTCGCTCTTTCTCAATGAACATGTACTCCGTACAACGTCGCATGATGTAGACCGGTGAGAGAATAACAACAACTAGGATGACAGGTCAATCATTTTATTATCACCTCCAGTACATTATACCCTAGCTGGGGGAGCCGCGTTGGGTGTGTTTACAATACAATTACCCTCTTGTCCAATCAGAGGCCGCCATTTGCATCTGTCATATTCGTTCTTGTCCGTTAGATGTATTCTCGGCTGTCCAATCAGAAATCACAGTTTCAGAACGTTCCATCTTTGCTCGGTGTGACCTAATATGATTCTTATTCATTCATTCATCCGTCTGTACATATGTTAGATGTTTCTCTTTCGAGATAATTGCGGCCATATTTTTCCATACAAGGAAAAAACGGCCTTTGGTGACAAGCTCTCACTTCGCCCACTGTAAAATCGCCTCTCTCCTCGTGCAAAGATCACACCCGGCCAAGGGTACACCTTCAAGGCAGGTCAGGCATCGCTGGCGATGGTAGCGGACATCTCCGGGCTCTCCCCTGGTTGAGCTGTAGCTCACACTGAAGAAATCATCTATCATTTCCATAGTTATGGGCGGGTATCTTTTGGTAACTCTTTTGGGGAGTCGATCGGGAACCGGCATCTGTTGGTCAAGCTTCAACGATTGCGCGTCTGCCTTGGAATTGGCTGGCTTTTCCATTTGATCGGGCCTGGTACAGGTTTTGAGAAATGTACATCTAACATGCGTGTTTCCGTATTTATAGTTAGAGGGGCAGAGAAGAGAGGAGGTGACAGTCCTATCAACCAATCAGAAGCCGATCCTCAGAATAAGTATGTCATGTTGAAGGATGGAAGACAAACTGTGGACGTCTTTCGGATTGATGGGGATCAACTGACTGTGGAGTCTGAAGACTCGACTACAATGCTGGCATTCATGGCTGGGTGCCTTATGTACCGACCGTTGATGCCGCCGTAAATTATCCTTACGATTAAAGGACTTCATGCAGATCGAACACGTATACTCGCCAACAGCACGTTGAAAAGTAGACTCATGGATGGGGGCAAACATCACGGGTTCCTCAACCCTCAAGCGTGCATGTCCATGGATTACACGTTGGTGAGATCTCAACTGGCTGTGTAGTCTGAAGCGGTGTCCACAATCCCCACATTGATGCCTGGATGTCTCATGGAGACACCGTTCATGGCGTTGTAAACTATCCAGGCGATTAAATGTATCCCCACAGGTCTCGCAGGTGTACTGGGCAGCAGCGTCGTGGATGCTAGACTCCTGGCGTTGTAAGTCGTGCAATTGTGTAAAGGACTTGGAGCAAGTGGTACACGTGAACATCGTGTCGTAAGTGGTTGAACGAATGTCTACTGAAAGTGTCAGACCGCTTCCCTTTTATAGCAAGCTAGCTGTTGATCTATTTTTAGAACACTCAGTTCAACTACCCCTAGACAGATGAGAGAAAAAGATCAACACGTTCACAAGTGTTCATATAGTCCGGAAGTGACCTTTGACCCCGCGCTGCTCGGTAGTGACGTCATCGTACGCAGGCGCACACACACGCACGCACACACACACACACCTGGTGCACCCTGTACCCTATAGCCCGTAGGGCATAGGGTACACCAGGGTGCGAGACCTGTGCGGGTACATTTAATCGCCTGGATAGTTTACACCGCCATGAACGGTGTCTCCATGATACATCCAGGCATCAATGTGGGGATTGTGGACACCGCTTCAGAGTACACAGCCAGTTGAGATCTCACCAACGTGTAATCCATGGACATGCACGCTTGAGGGTTGAGGAACCCGTGATGTTTGACCCATCCATGAGTCTACTTTTCAAGGTGCTGTTGGCGAGTATACGTGTTCGATCTGCAGAAAGTCCTTTAATCGTAAGGATAATTTACGGCGACATCAACGGTCGGTACATAAGGCACCCAGCCATGAATGCCAGCATTGCAGTCGAGTCTTCAGACTCCACAGTCAGTTGATCTCCATCAATCCGAAAGACGTCCACAGTTTGTTTTCCATCCTTCAACATGACTTATTCTGAGGGTCGGCTTCTGATTGGTTGATAGGACTGTCACCTCCTCTCTTCTCTGCCCCTCTAACTATAAATACGGGAACACTCATGCTAGATGTACATTTCTCAAAACCTGTACCAGGCCCGATCAAACGGAAAAGCCAGCCAATTCCAAGGCAGACGCGCAATCGTTGAAGATTGACAAACAGGTGCAGGTTCCCGCTCGACTCCCCAAAAGAGTTACCAAAAGATACCCGCCCATAACTATGGAAATGATAGATGATTTCTTCAGTGTGGGTTACAGCTCAACCAGGGGAGAGCCCGGAGATGTCCGCTACCATCGCCAGCGATGCCTGACCTGCCTTGAAGGTGTACCCTTGGCCGGGTGTGATCTTTGGACGAGGAGAGAGGACGAAGTGAGAGCTTGTCACCAAAGGCCGTTTTTTCCTTGTATGGAAAAATATGGCCGCAATTATCTCGAAAGAGAGACATCTAACATATGTACAGACGGATGAATGAATAAGAATCATATTAGGTCACACCGAGCAAAGATGGAACTTTCTGAAACTGTGATTTCTGATTGGACAGCCGAGAATACATCTAACGGACAAGAACGAATATGACAGATGCAAATGGCGGCCTCTGGTTGGACAAGAGTGTAATTGTATTGTAAACACACCCAACGCGGCTCCCCCAGCTAGGGTATAATGTACTAGAGGGGATAATAAAATGATTGACCTGTCATCCTAGTTCTTGTTATTCTCTCACCGGTCTACATCATGCGACGTTGTACGGAGTACATGTTCATTGAGAAAGAGAGAGAGAGAGAGAGAATTAAGGTTTAACGTCGCATTCCGCAATATTTCAGCTATACAGCGATATGGAGAGAGAGTATGTACATGGATTTGAACAGAGTATGTATACATGGACGTGAACACAGTACATGTAGAATGACATGCACAGAGTACATTTACATGGACAAGGAACATGTGTATTGACAGAGTACATGTACATGAACAGATTACATGTACAGGCAAGTAGTGCATGTACATTCACATAGTACATGTGCATGGCTATGCACAGAATACATGGACATGCGCAGAGTACATGTACATTAAACACAGGGAAGATATTGTCTAATACAGGACAGATATGGTATAATACAGGACAGATATGGTGTAATACAGCACAGATTCTGTATAATACTGGACAGGTATGGTATAATACAGCACAGATATGGTATAATACATTTTATTACAAGTTTTTACATGTTACGGTGTGTACGTAGACATGTGACAAGTGCGCACCCCAGTGTACAGGACAGCGATGCGCTGATTGGTGGGGAGAACAACGTAGGAGAGTTCTTGTGGGCTGCGGGCTTATAAAAGTGGCGGTAGGTGGGAATGTTCAGCATTTTCTGATACGCAGCCGACATGTTCTCTTGTTCGACCTGCCTGAAGCCATTTACTCGCCCAGAAGATTTGCGACGGCACGAGTCCTCCATCCACAACGGCGCACGGTATACTTGTATAACTTGCGCACGGTCATTTAATCGGGAAGATGCTTTACTGCGCCACGAACGTTCACTCCACGAGGGCGCGATGGAACAATGTAATGAATGTGGTCAACTCTTCAAACGACCCAGTCAGTTGAGACGTCATCAGCGTTTGATTCATGGTCCGTCACCACGGTATGAGCGACAACTTCCCACTAAAGAGGCACCCAGGAGGGTCAGACCTAGTGAAGATGAGCCCGGGGAGACGAATGCCACTGGTGATGCGATCACGGAGAGCCCGCCTATACCCACAGTTCAGAAGAGCCTAGATATCCAGCCGGTCCCTAGCATTACTGTTTCGAGTCATACGCCTGACAACAACGAACATTTTCTGGAAGATGCGGTGGATGTTCCTAGCGATCTGTTACACGAAGACCATCCAGTGAGTGACATCTATCGGCGCCACTGGCCCATGATACGGCACTGTTTCCACCGTCATCGCCCTATTCAAGATATCTACAATTTCCGACTGACCGACCTCGCCCGTTTACGCAGCTACGTGGAAGCCATCTTCAATGACCAAGCTACGTCCTTCAAATTAAATCTTGCGTTTGGTTATGTGCTGCAGCATAAGGAGACAGACCAAGTCCGATACTTTTACCCGAGCAGTAACATCCGGGTATTTGACCAACCGTTTACCATCACGGATAGGACGTCGCTAGAGACGATGTTGGACCAAGTGGAACAATTGGATGCCTTGGAATGGACCCAACAACAACGTCCCAACAGGAAGTGGCTAGTGGAGAGGGTCACCAATGTTACGTTTTCGTGACCAAGCTGACCGACCAACCCATCGGCTGAATGTATTCACCCATGCACTGAGAGATACTCAGAATGCGCACACAAGTATCTGAGGATATGTTGCCTCAACGGAATCCTGGCCTGCCCGATTAGAACAAACGGTTCAGAGCGAACATGGCCGAAGATAGGACTTTCTGAAATGGCGACTTCTGATTGGACAAGAGCAGCTGAGAATACATCTAACGGGCAAGAACGAGTATGACAGATGCAGTGCCATATGGCGGCCTCTGATTGGACAAGAGGCTATTTGTATTGTAAACATACCCAACGCGGCTCCCCCAGCGTGGGTGTGATGTAGCATAGGGGAGAATAAACTATATGAAAAAACTTGTTGTTGTTCTCTCTTCTGTCATCTTTGTTGTTGTTGTTGTTGTTCTCTCTTCGGTCTATATCATGGCGTCAAGGTGTTATGCCAGGGCGTAACGACGGTCATTGATGGGCGTCGCTGCATGTCGATGTATTAGTGTCTAGAAAAATGAGAACTTTTGGGCTAATTCACCAGGTGTATATACAAAAAACTTATGTGTCAGGAGTAGGATTCGAACCCACGCCCTGCGTTGCGCAGACCAGCACTTAGGACTGGCGCCTTAGACCACTCGGCCATCCTGACTTTACAGTTATAGTTCACAGTATCAAGTCATATAAAGTATTCATGCACGATGCGACCACCAAGTGTGTAGTTGCGTCTACATGCAGAGAACTACAAGATGACACCCCACACGACATATTAGGACCAAGGCTGGTGCCTCTCTACTTGCAATAAAACAAAACACCCAATTCTGACTCTACCCCACAAAAGCTTCACTTTGACGCCTCCCACGACCCATTCGGACCCATAGTGGCCTATATCGGCCTCAAAATGTCTATTTCCATACTACGGCCTGTCTGCGCATGCGCGGAATGACGATATTCCTAACACCCAGGCGGATGCGCCCTCACGTATCGGACCACTAGGGGCTCTCCTAGATCCCGAAACGTCTATCTCCATACCCTTTTCCCACAATTCCCTGTCTGCGCATGCGCAGAATGTTGACAACGGCCGAGGCACTAGACCAGGCGGATGCCCCCTCACATAGGCTTCACATTGGTACCACACTCGACCCAATCGGACCAATAGTGGCTCCCCTAGATCCCAAAACGTCTATATCCATACCCTTGGTCTACCGCGCATGCGCAGAATGACGATATTCCAACCCCACACCCACCCCATCGGATGCCCCCTCACATAGGCTTCACATGGATACCTCACTCAACTCCAATCGGACCATGCAGCGTATTTGAATTCTGGGGACTACTTTTTCTCCGCGGAGGCTTTCTCCCGTGACCGCATCACCGCCAGACATGACCGCATCACAGTTGCCTGGCCTGTAGGATATTGGGTGGTCGATGTCTACGTATAATTATTTCTAATAAATTATGAAAATTAATAAATAATAAAAAAAAATTAAATCGATTTTTTTTTTAAATATTTTTTCTAAGTGTATTTCTCTTTCATCTTCGGCTCAATTAAAGTCATTCCCTATAAAGTCAAGCCGAGTTACTACAGTTTTTAATTATCTACCATACCCTGCCCTTTATGACATAGAATAAAAGAGAAGTTGGGAATAGAACCGCTCAACACGGTCATTTCAAAACATTCTCAAAAAAGAACGAAAGCCTATCTTTCCAAATGCCATCCGTTTTTTACTTCCCAAGTCGAACTACCTTCGGAATATATGCGCTTTGAATATCTAAACCTTCCCTTGGGGAGAGAAATTCATTCTTCGCGCCAAAACACGGCTTTTCAAACTTTTAGCCAGCTCTCCGGCAAAAAGCACTTCCGTCATAATTTCAAGGACCGGGCTGTGCAATATTATCAGCGACGATTGGTCGAAATTATCCTCAAAAGTCAGGGGCAGATAATCCATTGGGCGGAAGATGACTTTTGTGGATATTTTCGACCAATCGTCACTGATAATATTGTATAGCCCGGTCCTTGAAATTATGACGGAAGTGCTTTTTGCCGGAGATCTGGCTAAAAGTTTGAAAAGCCGTGTTTTGGCGCGAAGAATGAATTTCTCTCCCCAAGGGAAGGTTAAGATATTCAAAGCGCATATATTCCGAAGGTATGTCCAGTTGGGAAGTAAAAAACGCATGGCATTTGGAAAGGTAGGCTTTCGATCTTTTTTGAGAATGTTTTGAAATGACCGTGTTGAGCGGTTCTATTCCCAACTTCTCTTTTATTCTATGTCGTAGAGGGCAGGGTATGGTAGATAATTAAAAACTGTAGTAATTCGGCTTGACATTATAGGGAATGACTTTAATTGAGCCAAAGATGGAAAAGAAATACACTTAGAATTTTTTTTATTTATATTTATTAATTTTCATAATTTATTGTAAATAATATACGTAGACATCGACCATCCAATATCCTACAGGCCAGGCAACTGTGGACCGCATCACCGCGGAGGAATACAAGGTCAGAAGGTTGCCAGTCTATAGTGGTCAAAACTTGGCACACAGCCAATGCTGATGCAATCCATAACCACAACGCCACCTGTCGCCACCAAGAGTTACCTCCCTGGAAAATATGACCGTTTTTCACCTTTCTATACTACTGTAGTATAGGTCATTGGCTAACATAAAAGAACTAGAAGAAGAAAAAATTTAGGAGAATATATTGAAGATATTTGGGGAAACTAAGCACTCAACCAGCACCATATTAATACGGAATAGGGAATATAAATTAATAATAATGAGTAGCCGGCGAAATTTCAAGCTTGTAGCGTTGACACTTTCGAAGATATTGGAAAAATTATTTTTCTGCCTTCTAGCATTATCGTTCCATTATATCGCTAATTTCTATACGTTATTTCCACCCTCTCCAAGGCATAGAATAAGACAGTCCATTGGTCTGGACGTCGGAATCTGGTTCGAAATGTCTGTGGTTCGACTCCTCTTATCGCCAGTATTTAATTTCTTTTTCCCCCTTTTTTTGTTTTTTTTTTGTTTTTTTCTGTTGTTGCACGATTCGTATCCCAATGTGATCGATAACTCTTTTCTCACACATATTAGAGTTTTACCCGCGATGAACATTGGAATACTTAATTTGGCCGTGCCCCGGTTTCTCAAGCAGAGGAAATGGCAAAAGTAAATTTAGAATGTTTGCGATCGGGCATCGTTAAAACTCGTGGTGGGCAACACCTATTGAGAAGTTTTTCGGGGTGTCACGTTGTAGCAGGTGAATCAAGCTATGGAAAAATGGAAATTTAATTAAAAAATCGTGAAGATACAGTTTGTTACCGTAGCGGTGGATAATAATAAAAACAAAAACAAGAAAAGAGAACAAACAATCAGGTGTCTGGCACCGTCTGACCCCTTCTACATCAAAATGGAAAAGCCACAGAACGTGTGTAGCTGTGTTTGTCCTATACCAAGTAGGCTCTCATTTGCAGATTGTCTGGTAGTCATTGGGTGAGTCAATCCGAATCCTTTCGTCGGCAAAATAAGGAGAACCATTGAGATTAGAACCTTGATTTTTGGCATGAACGTGCATTAGGGAACTGTTACCATCACGTTCTGAGCTGAGCTACTTTTGATGAAAATTTGACCTATAACATTATGCCTATAACATTAACTACTATTGTGTTATATTCTGAATTCAAATACTCGATTTTCGGGTAAGATAATCAATATGCAGCTTGAGTAATTAAATAATATATTTTAAGTATTTATTACACGATAATACAAGTGGGTAAAATATCGTGGTTGACAGAAGATGCAATCTCTCAAATATTAAATAAATTTGGGGGTTGTATGGGCTTATCACTGGTATTTACACAATTATACTAGTGGAGTGTTGTTTCCAAGATTCCAAGTATGTAACATTAGATAAACGGGTTGATAATTCCGAACGTCAGATCGGTAATTGTAGTCGGGACTTTTGTTGACTGAATTCTCTACAAGAAGATAAATATTATATTTCATTGAAATAGAGGTTATCTGTTTTGTCCTCACATTTGACAGGTAACACAATTAATGTACCAAGTTCATGAAAGGGCAAACATACAGTCCATGTCGTTTTCGTGGAATATTATATGTGTCAATTGGTCATAAATGTCACGAGTATTACCATGGTGGGTTTAAGATCTGATTTATACAAACAAACTTGATTCGACTTGCTGTACAGCTCCTCGTGTTCACTCCGTGATAGTCTCAATAATAATATTTCCTAGAAGTCATTTTTATCGACTTCACCTTGACAGTTATATTTTATAATAGTTCCTACCAATGAAGGTATTCACGTCCTTCAGGGTACGATATCTACATAGTACATCAGGGGTACACCACGTCAAAGTTTGATTAATGAGGTCGAATTTTCATTCTGCTCGCCACTCCTAAAACTGTATTGGTGTGACGATCCGAAATTGGGAATCCGTACCATGCTCCGAAATTATTGATACTAGCGTCTGGTTGAGGTATTTTATTATGAGGTATCTGATGTCCGACAATTTCTGAATCAGATGTGACAATAATACTATATATGAACCAAGAAACGCAAGTACACTGCAATTTCTTATTATTTTAATAAACGTTTTTTTCTGTCACTTTGTTGTTTTTTTTTTTGTTTTTTTTTTCTTATTCCACCCCCCCCCCCTTTTCTCCCTCCCGCTTCCCCCTACACACCAACACATTGATTCGGATAATTCGTGCATAAATTATTAGACGAAAAAAGGATTAACCATCGAGGATAATCATGGTCACCAGTTTGAGTTAACCTATGTTCCTGTGCATCTGGTTTTATTTCCAAACCTACCAAGGTAGGAGAAAGTAGTGTAAGAAGGCGTTATCCTTCCTCCCTTGGTGAACTTTCTTTACAATCTCCAAAACGAGACAAGCTGACACTCCATGATTTCATAGCCTAGCATATTGCACGTTCTTTTTAGAATAATTGCTAACCATTTGAAGCAAATTGTCAGGAGTTAATTCATAATGGCGGTCATGTGGAGTGCCAGCAAAGTGATGATTTCCTATGTGTTTCTTGGCTTTTTTAATTTACTGTGCAAAATCTATTTATTTCACATCAGGTAATCCTTTCTCAATTTAGAAGGCAGTTATTTTTCGAAGCCAATAGCAAAAATAAAAACAATCTGAGAGAAAAATCAACAAAACAATGCATTTTGTGAACATGACGTCACCTTTACGTCATGGTAAACGTCTGGTAGAGCTTCAACCATAAATATATTGTGGGAAGATTCAGATCCATACTCTAGGAGTAAGAACAGCACTGACGAGGAAGTGGGTACGGAAGTGACTGAAACGACCCCTACCCAGGCTTGGGCAGACCTCACATGGTTATAATGCCTTATTAATACAGAGGAGAAAAACCCAAACGGCCATATACTTCTGGATCAGGATGCAGTCTGTAAATACAAGCTGTATAATAAATCGAGAAGAACTGAATTTTATTTTATTGTCAATGAAACTCTTGCGTTCGTTCAACTACAATACTCCTGTGGTGTCACGTATGAACCGTTTCACAATTACGACAAATGACATCATGGCTAAGGTTTGTCAAGGGAATATACGTTCTTTAATTTGATTTATTCAGCCTTCACGCTTAAAACTAAAGTGTTGAAACTTACTTCTAAAGTGTTGAAATGACCCTTTAAGTGTGTCCACAGGGACAACACTAAAAGAGCCCCCCTTGTGCTAGGGGATTGAAACTTGCCACACTATACCCGTGGGTCAAGCTCTACCAGAAAATGTAAAAATCCAAGATGGCCGCCATGATGACGTCACAGTGACAAAAACGGCAATTTTTGGTCGATCTTTCAGTCAGATTTCCCGAATTTTTCATTTATGCAATTTCTCCGCAAAAACAGCATGATAAATTAGTAAATATTAATGTGATGTGAAATACAATAGTTCTTGCCCACTTTTCATCGCAGAAAATCAGAAATTTTGAAGAAATATGACAAAAACATCACTTTTCTGGGACCCCACATGGCCGCCATCTTGAATTTACCCATGATCCTCTCCTCGGGGGGTCAAACAAATAGTCTCAAAATGACCCCAATATGATAAACTATAAAGTCACGGAGTTTCAGCTCTCTATTTTTTTGTCGTTCTGGAGATACCGCAGAAAGTTCGGTAGGGGGGCCATTTCGCCCCCCCCCCCGGCCAGGTTGGGTTAACAGTGACAACGTAACAATACCGAGACAGACATATTTTTGTCGATTTTTCATTATTATGTTTCTCTAATCTTCTCTACAAAAGCTGTTAAACGAGAACGTAATCGTTAAGTAAAATGACACATTTTATGCAGAAAGTAATCATTTGTACATTTTCCAAACCATCATATTGAATGCATGCATTATGCTAAACTGCATGGGTGCAGAGGAATACGAATACGATCACAAGTGGTAAAATGTCAAATCATGAAATTTCAACTCCTATTACCTGTTGTGGGAACTCTATACATGTAGAAAACCCCGTCCCATTTAACTCTATCTGGCCTGAGCGATTTGGGGTGTACCGCAACACGGGAGGAGGGGGGGGGGGGGGGGGGAGTGCCCCCTCCCCTCCGCTACATATTTTCGCTATCGCTAAGGCTAGAGAGCTAGGAGCTGAGACTTACCACACTATATATTTGGATCAAGCTCTATAGGAAAATGTAAAAAAAATCCAACATTTTAGAAAAGAGCATTTTTGGACGATATTTTCCCTAGGCCAGGTAGGGTTAAGGCCTTACCCGAAACCAAACTGAAAACCCCCAACCCCAGCTACTTTTCCCAAATATTATAAGCATCCGAAGATTGCCAGTTACAGGATTGGTTGATGCAGCGTCAATGGTAGCAATAAAATATTCATGTGCTCAGTGTATATGCTTGAGTTGTTTTGCATCAATACGTTTTACATGAGAAACACTGCTGGTATGGGTCTACAAATACTAAACAGGTACTGGAGTTGAGTACGGCTGGGTCGAAGGACATTTGGCGCACCATTGTCTCTTCCTGCACTATCACATCAGTGGTTCATATCACAGCGTTATGAAAATACCGTATCAGATGTAAAATATCAAATTCAGATATACGCTATCCGATTAAGACAATACTTAAATATTACACTACCCAGAGATCTGATTTGACCTCACTTGACATTCTTGCCTTTAAAACTCACCTTAAAGTTCAAAAGTAGCAATGGCATCCGATCACATATTTATCACCTTCCTATTTAGGAAAGACTGACCGTGGTTATCAAATGCAAACACGCCATGTCGTCATTTCTTGTTCCAAGTAAGTCGGTTGGCTGGTATACCATATTTTAGGAAAATATTGTTTGAATTCGACCAAGCTATCTTAAACCATACTAAAATTCTAGCATATGCTTTTCTCTCGATATTTTCGTCATTATCAATCATTAGATGTTTTACAAACTCAGAATCGGAATTTAGGGGAAACCCCACTTCCCTCCTCGCTTAATATTTGGCGTCGTCACTATACAGCCCACTCCTTAAAATCATACAAGCTGGGACCCGAATTTTCACAGTTTGGTACCACCTTGAGAGGCAAATCCTGATGACGTTTTCTTCAGCACATGGCATGTGTAGGTGACAAAAAACGTTTGTCACAGCTCAGTATAATACAAAATAGTTCAATCCAAGATGACGTCAGCAATGTCATCAATGTCAGCGATCCTGAAAATTTCCAAGAAACAACTGCGGATCAACCTACATAGCATATGGTATTATTCTGGTCAACATCATTTGAGAGGTAGCCCATTCGATTTCTCGAACGAATTGATTTTCAAATGTCGCTTGTAATTGCGATATTTGCACAATACCCATTTAGACGTATTTTTACGTGTCGTGTTGTATAGAGTGGGGAATCATATATTGAGTTAGTCTCAAATGGAGATGATATAAAAAAAAAATGTGATTGTTGGTGGGTGCTAAAGCGGAATTCTTTATGGTATTATGGTTTTGGGTGAAAAGGTCTCCATACACGTATTTTCTTGAATGAAGCAAGCTACCATATTGAGTTGTTCATTATATTTATCATATACTATTTGCGGCTCATACGTAGGTTTGTCGATTATATACAACTTGCTGGCCTATATAATGCCACCCTCCCCTACCAAACTTTCTGCGCTATCTCCGGAACGAGAAAAACTGGAGAGCTGAAACTTCGTGACTTTATAGTTTATCATATTGGGGTCATTTTTCGCCTATTTGCATATCCCCGCGAGCAGAGGATCATGTGAAAATTCAAGATGGCGGCTACATGGGGTACCGGAAAAGTGATATTTTGGTCCTATTTCTTCAAAATTTCTGCGTTTTCGCAATGAAAAGTGAACAAAAACTATTTTATTTCACATAAATTTAATATTTACTAATTTATCATGCAGTTTTTGCGGACAAATTGCGTAAATAAAAAATTGGGAAATCTCACCGAAAGATCGACTAAAAAATGCCGTTTTTGAAAAGGACGTTACTGTGACGTCATCAAAGCGGCCAGTTTGGATTTTTTTTACATTTTTTGGTAGAGCTTAACCCAAGGGTATAGTGTGGCAAGATTCAGCCCCCTAGCTCAAGGGGTAAAAAAAAAAATAAAAAAATTCGCCCCCCCCCCCTCCTCCCAGGTCCTAAAATGCCCAGGCCAGATAGGGTTAATTTGCTTATGTTTCATTATACAAATAAAACCAAAGCCAACCGGAGATGATATACTTTTTTCGGAGAACTTTTGATTTCGATCATATATTCTGTGACCTAATACAATTGTCGGAAACTAGACGTTATCGTTAACTGACCTAAATTAGGATGAACCCATGTTGTCACTATCTTGAATTTATCATTATGTCTCCCCCAACTATGTTGGGGGGAGACATCTAGTGTTTGTGCTGTCTGGATGGATGGATGGATGTCTGTCCGTCCCCTTGCCTTGTCTGCAAGATATCTTGAGAACTACTGAATAGAATTTCACGAAACTTGGATGGAAGCTTCATTGGGATAGCCCCCTCATTTGATTATATTTTGGTGTGTGTGAGTGCGTTCATCCGTGTCCAGTGTCCGTCCGTCCGTCCATCTACTTGTACATGTATATACATGCCTTGTCTGCAAGATATCTTGAGAACCACTGGACGGAATTTCACCTAACTTGGATGGAAGCTTCAATGAGATAGCCCCCTCATTTGATTAGGTTTTGGTGTGTGTGCGTGCATTCATCCGTGTCCGGTGTCCGTCCGTCCGTCCGTCCATCTAATTGTACATGTATATACAGGCCTTGTCTGCAAGATATCTTGAGAACTACTGGACGGAATTTCACCAAACTTGGATGGAAGCTTCATTGGGATAGCCCTCTCATTTGATTAGGTTTTGATGTGTGTGCATATGTTAATCCGTGTCCGGTGTCCGTCCGTCCGTTCATCTACCTGTACATGTATATACAGGCCTTGTCTGCAAGATTTCTTGAGAACTACTTGACGGAAGTTCACCAAACTTGGATGGAAGCTTCATCGTTATGGCCTCTGTTGGACTTCACCAGACTTGGATGGAATCTTTATTGGAATGGCCTCCGCATCTTAAATATGTTTTGGTGTGCGCGCGTGTTTGGTGTTCATCCGTCTGTCTTGGATGGAAGCTTCATTGGGATAGCCCCCTCATTTGATTAGGTTTTGGTGTGTGTGCATACGTTAATCCGTGTCCGGTGTCCGTCCGTCCGTCCATCTACTTGTACATGTATATACAGGCCTTGTCTGCAAGATATCTTGATAACTACTGGATGGAATTTCACCAAACTTGAATGGAAGCTTCATTGGGATAGCCCCCACATTTGATCAGGTTTTGGTGATGTGTGCATGCATTCATCCGTATCCGGTGTCCGTCCGTCCGTTCATCTACCTGTACATGTATACAGGCCTTGTCTGCAAGATATCTGGAGAACTACTTGACGGAAGTTCACCAAACTTGGATGGAAGCTTCATCGTGATGGCCTCTGTTGAACTTCACCAGACTTGGATGGAATCTTTATTGGAATGGCCTCCGCATCTTAATATGTTTTGGTGTTCGCGCGTGTTTGGCCTTATCTGTAAAATATCTGAAGAACTACTGGATGGAATTTCCCCGAACTTGGATGGCAGATTTATCGTGATGGCCTTCTCGTCTGATTAGGTTTTGGTTTGTTTGCGTGCATTCATCTGTTTCTGATGTCCAGCTTTGTTACATGTATGTACAGGACTACTCTTGTCTACACGATATGTGGAGAACTACTGGATGAAATTTCACCAAACTTAGATGGAAGCTTCATTAAAATGACCTTATGATCTAATTAGGTTTTGTTGTGAGCTAGTGCTTGCGTGGGTCAATGCAAAATGTGCTTATCTGTCTGTCCAATTTTTGTTCACTCCATACCTTGGAAACTACTGAAGACAGATGCATGAAACTTCTATACGGTACAGCATGTATACTATAGGTATGGCTGTTGTATGTTTTGCATCTTTCCTATAATGTGGTCAGTTTCGAAATAATTGATGCTTCACAATTACATGTATTTCACACTGGTTGGACGCTGTAGGTGTCGGCAATCCACTCATTGCTATATAAATCCCGACTCCTCAATGAGTTACTGCAACAATGAAAATCACCTCTTTGCAATTAATATTTTTAGATGCGCAGCTTTGTTTAGGATACGTATTGCTACATTCATTTTATAGCACTTTCCCTTAAATTATGTGCTCACTCGAGGCAAGGTGGGAGGTTGGGAGAGACGTATGTTTTTGCTTAAAAAACAACAGTATAGGCTTCATGCCGGAGAGGCAACTCAAGGGTCAAAGCGGAACCTCTAGTTATACTTTGCCTTCACGATAAAGGTCAGTAGTCTTAAACTAGGCTCAAAATGTTCCAATGACGCGAAACAGTTCAGCTTTGACAATTTATACATTGAGCTGGTCAAACGGCCTGCATTTCAATGAAACACGTGATAGTAGGCCGACCAAGGACAGGAAAATTAAAATGTAACTTTTGATGGCATTGTTTGTTACAAATGGGTACCCATGCTAAATTAGTTCTTTGTGTGTTAGGGTTCATGATGAGAGGGGATACCACTATATTGTGGCATCAAAGGTCATTTTGGGGTCATTTTTAAGACCAAATCAGGTCAAAATTCGTGACAGTTGTTCCAAATTTAATTTCCATTGTGATGTTTGTTGCCAGTGGGTATTCACACTTAATTGTGCTTTATGGCTAGCTCGTTAATTAGAGGAATTTAGGTCATTTTAGGGTCACTTTACGGGTCAAATAAGGTCAGGGACAACGATGGACAATTCTGTTTTATTTTATAGATATTCTGCTGTTCATTAATTATTTTTGTATGCAGTCAGGTCCAATATCGTGGTGTAGTGGATACCAAGACAACTTTGGCATTTGAGGTCATTCTGAGGTAATTTCGAGGTCAAATAAGACCCAAAGATGGCCACAAGATGGGCCTAAAAACAATTTAAGACTTTCATAGGAAATTCCTCTTAAAATAAATGAGTGTCAGATCGGAAGTAGTTCTACGGGGTGAATTTTAAGATAAGTGTAATAGTGTAAGGTATTCAGTACCGTATATTTTGTTTGTGAATTTTGGCAACATGCATTTTCTTACAGACTGGACCTTCTCGATCAAGATACTTGTTGGTGTGGATTTTTTTTGGTCGAGTTTGAAGTAGATTGAGTTAACCCTTTCTGGCTTGGGTGACAGAGGGTTCGGAAATTTAGTGCCCTTTTGAACATTCGTGGTATTACCAGAACGATTGATGTCGAGAGCGAAGACTTTCTGTAATTTTGGAATATTATATTGGTGATTAACCATCATGCGTTAATTCAAAATGGCGCTCATGTGGGTTCATCCATAAATAACCCTTTTTCGGGTTGTTCATATAATAGGCATTATTCTTAGCTCATTGTGCAAATTAGTTAACACCAAGGAATTTCACATCAAAGCCTAGCATCTTACGCCTATTTTGAATCTGTTTGCTTAATTCTCAGCTGACAATATGATGGTTTAAATTCAAAATGGCGGACATGTGGGGTAACACATTTTTCTTGTTGCTCATTCTTACCTCACTGCGCAAATTTATCAAAACTGACAGATCTCTATGCATAGTCTAACATTTCATTTTGTCTATCTATAAATCTATTTCCATATGCCAACATTCAAGATTTGATGGTCAAATTGCGGCCATATGGGGTCATCTGAAAATCACACTTTTAGTTGTTGCTCTTATGCATTATTCTTAGCTCATTATGCAAATGTAGCAAAACTGAGGGATCTCTAAGCATAGCCGAACATCCTATGCTAATTTTGAATCTATTTGCGTATCCCAAAGATCAAGATATGATGGTCAAATTCAAAACGGTGACCGAATGGGGTCATCTGAAAGTCACACTTTTTCCTGTTGCTCGTGTAGTTCAATGCATTATTCCTACCTCACCGAGCAAAGAACATGTCAGCTTTACCCGAGAAAAAACCCTCCTGACAGTTTTCCTAGATTTGTGCTATACGAATGACGTGTTCAAGCAATAAAGGCCGGTCTTCCCCCAGTTCTATTATTATACAGAGTTGAGTGTGCCATGCGCTCGTCAGGAACAGGTCCTCCATGTAAGGCTGAGTTAATTATAAAATGAAAGCGATGCATGTAAGACAATAGCATGTAGAGCACTCACAAGACAACACTTTATATGGTCTTTTTACTTCTTGGGGCAACCCAAACCACATTACTCGGTTCATTACAGCACGAATATCTTCAATAAATAATTACATGAATGAGAAGCAACTATTGCGAAACAGTAAGTGAACAAAAGATTGTAATGTATTTTCAGCACCATTTTTTACAACATTAACATCTGTATTCCTGGTTTGGCCTAACCGAGAGTTTTGTCACAACATTCACATTTCAGATTATTGAATGGCACACTTCTGTTCATATTTGCCATTGCTATGTTACTTTACTACTATATACGCACATCCATGAATTAAATATCGTATGCATTGATGACAAAAATATTTAGGGCTGTCTGTTTCGGGTGATACGTTGTACTGCAAGCGGAAGTACAAGTGGTGAAGAAACAGAACAGCTTTGGGGATTTTCTACTTACAAAATATTAATTGTAAAATAATTTTTTTATTATTTTACTCCAGAAATATTTCTTCAGGAGTCATTCAGCTATGGATAAAAATAAAAACGAAGAAAAAAAATCAATTGACAAAATTGGGATTCGAACTCAAAATTGACAGCATTGTTCATTCACAACCAAACGCTCTAACCACACGGCCAAGAAGCTATGCAACACCAAACACTCTTACAATGCCAATATAACGCAGTCTTCCAAGTCAACAGAGAAAACAAAACTTATTTTAAATTTCATGAAAATATGACACCTTCAACCAAAATGATATTTCAATATATGTTTGCGGTATATTTGATAAAATTGAGAACAAGGAATTAGATTTTGGTTGGAGGTGTCATATTTTGGATATAAAGGGAATTCCCTGTGAAAATGTATCCAGAAAATATAAAAACGACCAAGCGCCCATTTTCCAACGTTCATCGACGCCGTTTTACGTCACTATTGGCTGTGAGAGTTTTCAGTGTAAAATTTCGGTATTTTATATGTATGAAACACAACTTTTCATGCTGATATGGAGAAATAATTTTTTCGCTTTACAAACGTGACAGCAAGAGGGTTTTTTCCCGGGTAAAGCTGACACGTCCTTTATCAAAACTTAGGGATTTCTATGCATATCTTAATATCTTATTCCCAATTTGAATCTATTTACATATGCAAAATATCAAGATTTTATGGCCAAATTCGGAATGGGTCCATATGGGTTCATCTGAAAATCACACTTTTTACCGCTGCTCGTATAGTTCAAGGCATTATTCTAAGCTCATTAAGCCAATTTATTGCAACTGAGGATCTATAAACATATCCCAACATCCAAGGTTCATTTTGTATCAACTTACGTATCCCTGAGATTAAGATTCGACGGTCAAATTCAAAATGGCGGTTATATGAGGTCATCTGAAAATCATACTTTTTCACTTTCTTCTCTCATTCGCTCAGCGCGGCTGAGATACTAAGGCTACGTCCGAGAATCCACCGTATTCTTGGGTCTGATTGTTAGGTGTCGACGAATACGTTCCTGTAGAGTTATATGGCTGCTTTCTAGTCACCAGGCTTCGTCAATTTTTCCCACCTCTTGTATATCGCTCCAATTTATTACCTGTATATGGTAGGATTTTACTGGTCCCCGAGGCCCGCCCTCTGTAAATGTCACTCGACAAATATATGTAGATTTATTGTTTCGGTGGGAAATTTAAGCCGCACGACGTCGGAAATTACAGGTTAGTTCCTCTAAGTTTCTTGCATTTACCAGGTTACCCCATGTTAAGGCGTTTACTCCATCAGACGTCCATGATGCTCATCCATTAACATCAGATGAGTTGTTTGAGTTGATCTGCCATCACAGCTCCCGAGCTAGCGTATCTAACTCCGTTTAAGTCGGTGCTGGGGGCCGTGTGGATAATTCATAGTCTCCAAATGAACATCTGCAATAAAAGCGCGGCCGAGATACTAAGGCTACGTCCGAGAATCCACCGTATTCCAGGGTCTGATTGTTAGGTGTCGACGAATACTTTCCTGTAGAGTTATATGGTTGCTTTTTAGTCACCAGACGTCGTCAATTTTTCCCACCTCTTGCATATCGCTCTAATTATGCAAATTTATCAACACAGGGATGTCTAAGCATTGCCTAACTATTAAGGCCCATTTTTATTCTATTTGCGTATCCCCACAAGACCAAAATACGATGTTCAAATTCAATATGGCAGCCGTGTGGGGTTATATGAAACTCCTGCTTTTCCATGCTGCTCGTGTATATCAAGGCATTATTATTATTACCTCCGTTCATTCGACAGAGGTCTAGGAATGCAACGTGAAATCTCTCGCCATAAAATTGTCATATGGGGAACCCACGACTCCTGTGATTTCGAATAGGGTTTGCCATGGTTCCCGAGGAAATTTTGAGGCAATGTTTTTGGACACTTTTGAAATAATGGGGAACCCTCATTGCAATGCATTTCAATGGGCCTTGCTTCTGTAGTCGGGCTCCACCTCCCATCATGCTTCACGAGTTACGGGGGTCAGGTTGGCCGCTTCCAGCGGGAGATTCAACATGGCGGCTCTTCATGTTGTAGAGATAGACGAAACGAATTTTATGTCGAAGCCAACCAAATTGTCCAAGTTGTTGTTGTTGCATATTAAATGACTGGGAGGTCACGCAGGCACTGACTGTGGAAGACCAGCACAATCGACGATGCCCTGATTTTACTGATATTTTTTTTTTAGTTGATAATATCCACCGGCCTGGTTGTTTTGAAAAAAAATATTCTAAATTTTGCGGATAAATTCTATTTACTTTGGGGTTGGGGGGGGGGGGCGGTGTTGGGCTATTTATTTTGGCATGAATTTCTTGTACATTTATAAAATATTTACCAGCATTATTGTAATGAAGCATCAAATCATAGTTTATTGTTTGTCAAACCACATGTGTCTCTGTCCCAATTCCCATTTCAACGGTTCATCTCCCAGCAGCATACATGTCAATTAACATTTTAATACACTGAATTAAAAATTATTCTTGAATCTATCAAATTACCTTGAGTAAGGATACCATTCTCAGCTTTGCAGTCCATCTAAAATGAACGCGTGAAAACAGTTCAAATAAGGGTTTGATTTTGCAGAAGTTCCAAAGTTCCTGCATGAGTAATCAGATTAGTGAAGTTTACGTCCAACAAATGCAGAATTGAGCTTGGCATCCGGCCCCACGTTATTATGTCTCCCCCAACTATGTTGGGGTGAGACATCTAGGTGTTTGTGCTGTCTGTCTATCTGTCCGCCCCCTTTCCTTGTCTGCAAGATATCTTGAGAAATACTGGACGTCCGTTCGTCCGTCCATTTACTTGTACATGTATATACAGGCCTTGTCTGCAAGATATATCTGGAGAACTACAGTCTACTAGACAGAATTTCACCAAACTTGGATGGAAGCTTCATTGGGATAGCCCCCTCATTTGATTAGGTTTTGGCGTGTGTGCGTGCGTTCATCCGTGTCCGGTGTCCCTCCGTCCGTCCACCTACTTGTACATCTATATACAGGCCTTGTCTGCAAGATATCTGGAGAACTACCAGACGGAATTTCACCAAACTTGGAAGGAAGCTTCATTGAGATAGCCCAATCATTTGATTACGTTTTGGTATGTGTGTGTGCATTCATCCGTGCCCAGTGGTCGTCCGTCTGTTCATCTACTTGTACATGTATATACAGGCCTTGTCTGCAAGATATCTGGAGAACTACTTGACAGAACTACTTGACGGAAGTTCTCCAAACTTAGAAGGAAACTTCATTGGGATAGGCCTCTCATCTGATTAGTTTTTGGTGTGTGTGCTTGTGTTGGCTCATGTCTGGTGTCCGTCCGTCTGTCCATCTACTTGTACATGTATAGTGTATGTATATACAGGCCCTGTCTGCAAGATATCTGAAGAACTACTGGACGAAATTTCACCACATTTGGAGGGAAGCTTCATTGGGATAGCCTCCTCATCTGATTAGGTTTCGGTGTGCATGCATGCATTTGCCCGGGTCTGTTGTCCGTCCTTCTGTCCATCTACTTCTACATGTATAGACAGGCCTTGTCTGTAAGATATCTGGAGAACTACTGGACGGAACTTCACCAGACTTGGATGGAATCTTCATTGGAATGGCCTCCACATCTGATTATGATATGGTGTGCGCTCGTGTTTAGTGTTCATCCGTCTGTCTACTTGTACATGTTTAGGCCTTGTCCTCAAGATATCTGGAGAACTACCGCACGGAATTTCCCCGAACTTGGATGGAAGCTTCATCGTGATGGCCTTCTCATCTGATTAGGTTTTGATTTGTTTGCGTGCATTCATCTGTTTCTGATGTCCTTCTTTATTACATGTATGTACAGGACTACTTTTGTCTACAAGATATGTGGAGAACTACTGGATGAAATTTCACCAAACTTGGATGGAAGCTTCATTGGAATGGCCTTGTGATCTAACTAGTTTTGGTGTGAGCTAGTGCTTGCGTGGGTCCATGCAAAATGTGCTTCTGTCTGTCTGTCCAATTTTTGTTCACTCCATATCTTGGAAACTACTGAAGGCAGATGCATGAAACCTCTATACAGTACAGCATGTATATTATAGGTGTGCCTCTTGTATGTTTTGCTTCTTTCCTATAATGTGATCAATTTCGAAATGATTGATGCTTCACAATTACATGCATTCCACATTGGTTGGACGCTGTAGATGTCGGCAATCCACCCATTGCTATATAAATCTCGAATCCTCACTGGGCTACTGCAACAATAAAAATCGCCTCTTCGCAATTGATATTTTTAGATGCGCAGCTTTGTTTAGAATACGTTTTGATACATTCATTTTATAGCACTTTCCCTTAAATAATGTGCCCAATCAAGGCGCCTGGAAATTTTACCTCCTTTGTTTTCAGATAATTCTTCTCAACAGAGCATTATTCTCGCGTTGGGAATGAGCTAGCCTAAAGGTCCGGAATTTTGCCTTAAGCGAATTTTCTTCCACAGATCTTCCCCTCAACTTGTAGACATAGAATTAGCGCTAACACCAATGCAAAATATACAATATTTACTGAACACTGAACCAGTATATTATTTTACAATTACCACAGCTATAAACTACAAAGTATTGCACCACCATGCAAGAATTCAACAATACACCATAATTCACCTATCTAATGACTTCAAGCGACTTCTCTTTCCCACATAATTTCCATTATTCTCAATTATTTAATCCACAATTTTCCCCACATATTTACCTTTTTCCTATGGCGGTTTCTCAAAACTTCTAGCCATTGCACCCATTTCTGTGCTGATCCTGGGCCTCACGGGGTTAGAGAACTTCTTGTTCGGGCTACGGCTTCCCAATCGAAGTACTAGTCTGTGTGTTTATACCATCCTATTTTATTACTTCTAACATATGTGTTTATTTCTGATTGAAGGATGATGTCTTAACTATACATTATTAGTTCTGAATAAGTTCAAATAATTTATCTCCAAAGTTCATATCTGTTAACTTGTCAGTAGTGTGGGGTGACTCACTGGAATCGATTCGGAGTGTCTGTTACCATGCCGAATCCTATATCAAATTAACGCTAATATATTTCTAACATGCATGATGCTACGGTCTTATTGACCAGTCTTCTTTTGCTATATACTGTTTCCGACTAAATTCTTCAATTGAATCCCGTTAAGTTACGTCTAACGCACAAGTCCATCTTTGTCTTGATTCTTTAACCATTTTCACTTGATTGTATTTTCTGTATATTATCAACTCTTTCAAAGTCAATTGCCTTTCTCTTTACTGACGCTAATATGGTTTGTGAATGACTCATACCACTTGTAGACAAGAATAAGTTATATAGTTATTCACCATTGCTTTTCTCTGGCTCCAAGGTTTATCGTCGTACTTTTATGGTAATCGATGACGTCTAACTTGACATATCTATGACATATCTAAACCTAACACTACATACAACTAATTCAGTTTGGATACTCATTCGTAACAATCAGTATTGTGGATATTAATTTATAAACGATTTTTGTACATTGTTGATCTCTTTAACCATTTTTGCCCATTGCTGATCACGTTTGATCCAAAAGTGCCCCCAAAATGACCTCACTTCTAAGAATTAGTGTGTTATCTATGACTACCTGACTTACCTGGCCTGGGTGGGGGGGGGGGGTGGCGGGCAAAATGCCTTTTTATACCAAACTTTCTGCGCTATCTCCGGAACGACAAAAAATGAAGAGCTAAAACTCCTCGACTTTATAGTTTATTACATTAGGGTCTTGTTGAGCCTATTTGCATACCCCCCCCCCCCTCCCCAGAGCAGAGGATCATGGGAAAATTCAAGATCGCGTCCACGTGGAGTACCAAAAAACTGATGTTTTTGTCATATTTCTTCAAAATTTCTGCTTATCCGCGATGAAAAGTGGGTAAAAACTATTTTATTTCACATCACATTAATATTTACTAAAAAATTCGGAAAATCTGACCAAAAAATCTACCAAAAAAATGCCGTTTTCGAAACTGACGTCACTGTTACGTCATCAAAGCGGCCACCTTGGATCTTTTTACATTTTCTGGTAGAGCTTCATCAAAGGATATAGTGCGTTGAATTTCAGCTCCCTAGCTCAAGGGGTAAGAAAAATAATTACGGCGGGCCATTTCGTGTATATAACTTCATTCTGTGTATATTTTTTGTGGTTCCACATATTCATGCCTGGGTCCAGGACATATGGACAGTCATAAAAGAGTATGAAAGTTTATTCCTGGATATATTTCTGATAAAAGCGTCCCATACTTGGAGGGGTCTTTCCCGCAGGGATTTCTACCTCTGTGAATTATTGTGTTTACAAATAAATTGGATTTACTGTGTCCGATATATCGCCAAGGCGTCCCATACTGGGAGGGGCCTGTGTTGTGTACGCGTTGTTGGGTGCACATGCACCTGCACATACACATGTACTTCATAAACCATGGATTAACCAACATATTCATATTCATATTCTTCGCGGGATACCTACTTGTGGTAAATTCCCGGACATTAACTGTGTTCATCAGACATCATAATCGTCAACGTAAATCCAGTGACTGACCCGACAATTGTGAACTTTTCGAAGCTTTATTGTACTTGGTCGCCACTCGGTGGCCATGTTTTTCTATAGTACGGAATGAACTGGATCAACTCGTCAGCTTCGTAAAATATGCGCTGTTGAAAGTGTTTCATGCAAATTTGATCATAATTATTAATTCTTGTATTCTTGTGGTGAATTGTTATACTCGTTCAAGTTGTATTTCAAAGTAATTCAGGTATTGACGCTAGTTTTTCCTGGAACTATATTGTCGTAGTAAACTGTCTTCTGTCCGGGATAATGAAGATGGGGTGGATTGAATAACTTACTGCTTTTACTCCTTTTGATTGACGGTACATGTGTATATGTTATATTCTTTTGCTTGTTTACATCGGGGCATTATATTACAAGGGGCCTATTTCACAAGTCACAAGTATAGTGGCACACGCCTCCGTCCCATCTCTTGGACTTTCGGTGTTTTTCTTTTGTGTTTTTTTTCTTTATTTATTTATTTTTTCTTTTCGATTTCAAGAGACGGGACCTTTGGAAGAAGAAAAAGCAGGACAAATGGATTATTAAATACATTTTATGATGTTATATTGGTTCAGTATGTTTACAAAACAGATACTTTAATTGCCATGTGCCTTGAATTATATAGTTAGCGGTCGGCGCATACAAATGTATATCTGGGTGGTGTATAATAGCGGACGAAGCGATATATGTACATACAGAAAATGGATAAAAGCAGTCAGAATTTTATTTGGTATAAATTGCGGCAAAAGATTGTATGAGCATTGCTGTCTAATTTTTGCTGACCATAATGAATAGCATTTTTGTTTAAAGTTTCCCTGATATATTTTGTTCAAAAAGTAAAAACCCCGGTTAGTCCCTTGCCATATGGGCATTGTACGGGGTTCTCTTTGTATAAAATCATGGCAATATGGATAAAATAAATGCCCAGTGGAAACTCCGGGGCTTACCGAAAAAAAAAAAAAAAAAAAAAAAAAGTCTTCTTCGCGCATATGTTTCGTCACATAAATGCACCAGTTTTTGTGAGCGGCAAATTTGACTTTCGTTCCGAAGGATTCTAAAGGTTAGTTGATACATTATTATTACCAATGTTAATTGCATATCCTTGCAATAACTCTCGTATATATTTCATAATTTTTGACTTTGTGGTTTTGCGTGACAGCCCTGTTTATTATGCCATGCAGTATGGTCTCCGAGATCTTGGGCTCCAGGTTACATTTGGTTATCACGAGACTATTTCGGACGTCAAAATTAGAAGCCCAAATAAACAAAACTATACTCATTCTTGAAGATATAATAAATTCTATAATATCTTTTTATTATGCAAAGTATGTGTACAAAAGTTGGATCGTTAATTCTATTGAGATAATTAGTTATCACTGTTTCTAATATTTCATAACCGTTCAGCCAAGGATGATTTCCTCCATTTTCATTGGTCCAGGGGCGGTCACGTGACGCCAATCCAAGGTTATATATTTCGCAGAGCATTGGGCAATGGCAGATAGTTGGTTGGCTGTCGTCAGTGACGTATGTAGGCTATACTAGTAACCCTAAAGGATTACCTGAGCATTATATAGGCATTTACGGTTTATATTTGGTGTAAGAACGCACAAGACAAAGCCTACAATAGCCTGTCTGAGCTCAACAATGTGTCTAGACGTGACCCTTTTCAGCTGAACAAAAGCCTTAACAAAAGCATCAACAATGCCTTCTTACACCAAGTATCGACCGCATTTAGTTGGAATATACTGTGGAACCTGATTCATTATGGATTTATTTACCAGTGCAAATTATCTAGTGATGGAAATATAGCAGCCAGCTATCTCCTGCTCCACATCTGCTATGTGCTATTCCCAATTGCATTTGGAGATACATGTATATGTGTAGTGCTATTTGAATTCAGCATAATACCTAATATCACACCAAATCATATATGGAATAATTCTGGAAAAGGAGAAGTAGATCTAGTGTTGAGGTTACATGCTGTGAGCAATATAAGGATCATTCTCTTGTGGTAAGTGCCAATAGTCAAATTTTATTCCTGAACATTCGACATCGGTGAAGATCGTTTATACAAACTGTTGCGGATATGATTAATTATACAATACAGCTGATCTTGTCATCTCATCTCATCTCATACATCATCATCTGTATCTTATATTATCTTGTATATCTGTCTACCATTATACATCGAATAAATCTGTGGCTGAATATCAAACTTGACTCTTCTGTGTGACTTCTCCCTTTGGGACGTGGTCACAAATATATACTGTATATGGTGTCATTCCCATTGGAAAGTGATTGGTGGATACCATGGGTTACCAGGCCTAGCCACGTACTTACCGGACATGGATATCAGTCTAATATTGGAATTTCACTGAGATATATGGAAATAACGAAATTCCAGATATAAATATTACCCATACCATCTACAATTGAGGGTACTGACGAGTAGAATATCACAATTATGATACTGCGTTGGATTATAGAAAAGATGCAAAAAAAGGCAACTTTAGATGACTCCATCTCTATTATGGTCGGCATTTTGAATTGTGATTGCGATTTCCACTGCGGTGACTGCAAATAAAATGAAAATGACAAAGAAATCCTGTTACGTGATAAGGATTCGGCAATATGAACAGGTCTCGGAATGTGTTGACTGGTTCTCTATCGCAAGAATCTATCTTTCGTTTATGCGTATAATTCAAACATCGTCATGTAGTAGTCTGGTGTCCATGGCGGGAAAATTGGACTTTTTGGTGTTCCCTGGCAACAAATTTGTGTTGTCGATAAATGGATATATTAGGACGTTGGCAAATGCCAGTTGCCAGCAGCAACTCTCATTTTTCATCACGATGGCAATATATGGAGCATATATTTTGGATTGCAAAAATAGAAAATAGTGTCTGTTAAAAGAAACATATGCCAATCCAATTCCATAGAATACTTTCAGTATTTGACAAACATGTACATGTGTTTTTCAGATGTGCGTGGAGTTATTTCGACAGAGA
>JAVTVY010055254.1:0-31422 GCA_036873755.1 Hanleya hanleyi
AGCTGTGCACCAGCAGCCGAGCGAAGGAGAATACACTCATACCTTCGGCGCCAGTCGGGAACCATTACAGAGAGTATTCGAGGCTCCCAAAAAATAATCGAGCAAAGGTCTCCGAGGATTAGTTAGCGCATTATGTCAGCAAAACATGTGAAAACCGCCACTTCAGTTTGTGTACGTTTCGCAGAACTCGCAAATTGTCGAAGGATCGGCGATGATTTTCACATCACTGAAATAATTTGCACCATTTCGAGTATTGAGTTTTCGTCAAAAACATTGAGTATTTCTTGTCCAAAACGTACACTTTTGAGTTTTTTGCTGTCTATATTCAGTTTTTGACATTTTTTTTCTACCGTTTAACGGTAGTAAAAACGGACGTCAATGAATCCCTGGACTGACCTATCCAGCAGTAATCTCGTAAGAGACTCGCCTATCCAGCAGTAATCGCAGATGGGACTGGCCTATCCAGCAGTGTAATCTCACTTAGAACTGGACTATCCAGCAGTAATCCCACATGGGACTGGTCTATCCAGCAGTAACAGGACTGACCCATCCAGTAGTAATCCTACACAGGACTGGCCTAACCAGCAGTAATCTTGCATGGGACTGACCTATCCAGCAGTAATCTCACACTGGACTGCCCTATGCAGCAGTAATCCCACGGCACTGACCTATCCATCCTACATGGGATTGACCTATCTGGCAGTACATGTAATCCCACATGTGACTGATGTTATTGTCTGTACCAGATAATCTATTCCTTTCATTGTTGTCTGTATCACATCATCTAAATTCCAGACGTTATTGTTTGCTTTACATGTAAATGTATGCTTTCAATGCTGCTGCAGCTTCGGTTGATGACCCCGCAAGGCGACATTTTGGGGTTCTCAGAAGGCTTGTTTTAGTAAATGTTTGTGAGTGAATCATGTATGGCCAATTCTACATCGCCTGATCCTGGCTTGATCGAAACGTTTCTGGCTGTTCAGATGAGTATAGCCTACAGTTTATTTGAACTCATGAAGTTTGTTATTTCCACAGCATCCCATAAAGATTCAATCCTAATAAATTAATACGCTCCCCAATCATATATGTCGCTAAATAGGATCTTACTGATTTCAATTGAATTTGGTGTTCCGAGCCCCCCGGTCATGAATATTTAATAGTCTTACCATCACGGCTGCATTTTAACTACCGGTACCGTACTTTACTTGCAGTCGGGGAGGGGGATAGGGTCAGCTTCTCCGCTTTAACCCAAGGGTTACTCCAAGGATCAGTGCATAATTCTACCCAGCATCATGGTGCCAACCTGACGGGAGGGCGGCAACATCAAGATACCCCGCCAGCATGACGTGTGCAGGGGTGTTTTAGAGAATTTTTTTTCCTCTACTCAATTTCAAAATATTGTAAAACTCAATTTTTTTGCGCTAGTCTCTCAACTAAACTTTTTTTACTTTTTCATCTAAAAAATGATGGAACTCAATTATTTTGCCTTTTTCATCAAAAAAAATGATAACAACTTGCTCTTGTTTTATTTTTTATTATTTTACCCCTAAGCCAAGGTCATTGTTTTCATTGAACGACCTTCGTTGAATGATGATGGAGCACTGTGATCACATACATCTCATGATCTCCCCTCAGCCGCCCTCCCCCTCCCTTTGAATAGCGGCCCTGCGAATTTTTTAGCATGAATTGAAATGACACACCACAGCACCAAGAGTTTGTTTTCCATTGTAAGTGCACTGAATTTGTAACATTTATTCTCACCTTCCCACTATGTCGTTTGTGTTTATTTGTCAGTACTTTGAAACTGACTTCATTATGGCAGAAAAACAGGTGACAATGTCACAGAAGGAGCAATAATGCGTTAATTTCGCGGCAGAAATAAAGCATGATGAACGATTTTAACAGAAATTCCTCCCAAGCATTCGTGTATTACAATAATTTATTCGTTAGTTTTGGAGTCTAAACGAAAAATCCTCTATTTACCGTGACAAGGGCAGAGGTTGCATGTTGCTTGTTTTCCACCACAAACACAAGGCGAGGCACTCCAATTCCATGTGAGGCAGGCTGGTACATGTATTATACACGTTCAAACAGATCAAAGAAGTTGAAAATTTTTCAGAGTATGACAAATATATTTTTCATTTGCGTTCTTGTTGAGATTTTCTCGCTTACGACTGTCAAGCGTGTCCCACGTGTTGAGCTAAAGAAAATGGCGCTGAAATGGTCGGGAACCCTTCATCGAAAACCTAGCAGTTCAATTATGCCACAGATATCTGGCGGTACTCGACAGCGAATTGCCTCCCTTGTCATAAGATAAGATTTATTAACGTAAAACGTATCATATGATATTACGACATTGTAATCTCCGCGAAAGTGTTTTTCATTTTCACTGGATGTCCCATGATGAGACGCGGTGTCTGCGGCTAAACAAACATACGGAAACCCGGGAAGTGGCAGAGAAGTGGCTCTGATACGGACATTTTGCATAGAGACAAAGGTGACATGAACAACAACAACAACCTTGTATTGTGAACTTTCGGTTGCGATAACTTTCCCGTGATCATTTTTGTTCGGCCTTGTCTTAAATAAACTCAATCTTTTATGAAAAAAACTCAATTTTTTTCCTGCACCTACGGCGCGCACTTCCCAAAAAAACCCAGAAAACTGAATTTCTAGCTCAAAACTCAATTTGGAAAAAATCGCAAAAACTCAATTCAAATTCATTTTCATCGGGAATACCATGATGAAAAACTGTCTAGAAAAACCCCTGACTGTGACTCGGCTGAGCCAACCAAAAAGCACCTACCATATTGTTCCCTTCAAAGCACTATGAAGAGCTCTCGGGATTGGTTGACACTCGCATTACTGCAAACCGGCTAGATTCTGCAAGTGACATATCCAAATGGAGGAGCAGATAGGATTTAATTTTAATTAGACTGATGAAGATTGAAACAGCTTTCTCACATAAGTACATATAGAGGGCCTGAAATCGCTATATGGGATTCCAACAGGATCAACTTCATTATCTGGGGCTGACTTAGCCATTTTATCAGCCTCAGTATTACCTTTGATGCCAACGTGACTAGGCAACCAACAAAACACAATATCAATCTGTGGAATAAAAACTACAATCATATAATTGAAGAATATTCATCCCTTGAAGGATTATTGTCAGGGCAACTGGTGATGGGTCAGAAGCCTATTGACAATGGCTGATCTTCACCTATTTAATCAAGGTCAAATTCCAGCATAATAATATTAGTGGTACGGTAATTCCCCTAATAATTCGATCACCGGAAGTGCATAAAAAATGTCATATATCTGACAATATTCTTCATGGCACCAGCTGGAAAGATCCACATTTTGCCATTATATGAGTTTTCTTCAATTTGTATGAAGGATTAGAATGCTACTTTTTCTCTGTGTTTGAATAAAAGAGTAGAAAAGTGAACTTCCTGTGATTGAATTATTAGGGGAATTACCGTACATCTTTTGAAGGATTGCATCTAGGTTGCTGGAATTCATACTATATATCCAACTGGTGATGATTAGAAACCTATTCAAGTTGACAGACCTAGACATATTTTATCAAGGTCAAATTCTAATTAATGTGATATGTTTTGAAGGGTTGTAGCTAGTCATTCAAAAATTCTTTCTACTGATGATCATGGGCTAGAAGTACACATTCTAATATTTTTTGGATCAAATTCAATTTTGGGGATATTTTATAAAGGATCATAGCTAGGGGACTGAATCACTGTTTTGATTTCTGCAGTCAAAGCAGGCCTCAATTTAAGGAGTGCTGATGGTAACCTCTCAACAGGTTACCATGAATTCTACACTGGTAACCTGTGGGAACCTATTGTATAATTATTAACCTAATGTCATATTATTAGTCAAAATTATGGGGACCTGAAAATAGGTTACCACTATTTTTCATATGGCAACCTCCAGGCAACCTGAAAACCGGTTACCACCTTAAATTGAGGCCTGCAAAGGTGTACTCAGGCATATTGAAGCCCAAAATGTAAATTTCCCCCTAGAACCTCCCAGCACCATTTCTAGTGTTAATTTTCAAAACGTGTTTCTCTGAAAATATCGTGGTAAATGGTACATGTAGTCGTCGTGTTGATCATGAAGAGCTACAAAGAAAGAAATTTAGTCAATAGTTGATTCTCTCAAGATTCAGGGTCCATGACCAGATGATGACTGTTAACAGATGATGGAAAATAGCATCAGCTGGTGGTCAAAATAAGCTATATGACACCTGCTCTGTTTTTCCAGTATAACCTGTACATGGCTACTACATGTAGAGTGGTAGAGGCATTTTACACCTAGGAAACTGACAACCTACATTCACTGTCATCACTATAGCAACAGTCCTCATCATGTACTCCCCTTGCATACATGTTAAGGTAACTGTCAATGGTACAGACTGAATTGTGTCAGGGTTGTATCTGTACATTGTACATCTGATACTAATTTCTACCACATTCTTTAAAGGGAAGTTAACACATCTCAGTAGACATATGTGCAAGCTTGGGTGATGTCTTACAGCTGACTTTCGATAACTGGTTGCCATGGAAACTGTTGATCATATTTCTTATAGACTTCCTTGAAATGCAATCCTGGTTTTTGTGTGTTAAATGATCAGGAAATCTTGCAATCTTGAGAATCTTGAGAATACAATGGATCATACTGTATATTAATTCAAAAGGCTCTATAAAAATATCTGCACAGGTGTTCTGCACTGTCAGTTTTTTACCCCTCAGCCAGTTGGACCACAAGGTATTGTCGCCGTCATGTATGTCCGTCCATTACTGCATTTTAGGCGAAATCACTTGGGATACAGTGACCAACTTTTGGAAACGGATTTATCTTGTAATTCAGATGCCTATCGAAAATGGCTATTCTCGGTCCATATTATGCCCCTTTCATGTATTAATTAAATGGACAATTTAAATCGACTGTATTATATAGATTTTAAGATTGTAATCTGAGATTCTTTTTATCGAGGGACTACTTTGGAAGATCTTTTTAGTCGGGTGAGGGAGGACTGTGTCTTGGGTTATTTGAGAGAAATCATTTTGTTGCATAAGTATTAATGTGTGTATTTTTCAATGTGTTGGATTACTAAGTTATTGGCTTGAGTACTTAGAATTTTGTTCGATCGTCCCTGTATAGCTGAAAATATTGCTGAATGTGACGTTAAACCTTAATTCTCTCTCTGCTTGAATGTAACCAGTTATATATGAAGAACTGGTACAACTACCAAATTTTGGAAGTATATTTATCTACTTGTATTCCATGTCTACGAAAATTATTCATCTCTGCCTTTATTTTACAGAGTTAATAGGTGTTATGTCCCTTTTTGGGTGTAATAATCTATGATTTTGTTATATATGCATGAATGTAGCTGTTATATCTTAAGAAATAATGATATGCTCTAAAAAGGACAATTCTGGATGATATTGCCATAATATTTTGCACGTTCTCAGCATATTTCTTAATTGCATGGGGGAAGCCGAGGGGTTGCACCAGTGTCAAAGTCTTCCTGTACAATAAAGCTCCTTAGGAATCTCCGCTAAGGACAGCTTGTAGAGCATTGTCCTCAAATGACCTGATTGATACATGGAAGTTCAAATTTCACAAACTAGTTCCCAAACAAAGAAAGCCCCATGAAATTACATGTATATTGAAGTGATACTGTCTGATTTCAGGTTATCACATTTGAAAGAAAATATATTATACATTGTATTTGCCATTATGAAGCTTATAGTTAACCTGAGACAGTCAGAGAAATGGAAACGTGGCAATCACACACAAAAAAACCCATTTTTATACGCCTACCAAAAAGCACATATGTGATGGTGCAGATTTCTATCTATGTCTCTGACAGTTCTCTACATGTATCTATAGCTGCAGTTTTTTGTAAGCAATTGCATTTGGAGAGGAGACAAAATTAAGGCCAAATCTCAAGATCAAGTGCTGTGTTCCAAAGAATAAGGAAATCATCAAAAATCATCATTTTTTAAAAAAGATACATGAACATTAGGAGCTAGGAGATGTTGGGTTGGGTACCAAAATTGCTGGACAGCAGTGTTTCAAGTCACTGACTGACCCCAAACTCAGGAATCATGAAAAAATAGTATGTCCGTACTATATTTGCCTTCTATAACTCCTGTCCAGCAAAATGGATTGTGAACAAACTATACGTGCACCGTATGCTCCAAACAATACGTTGGAGAAACCAAACGCACGTTTCACGAACGCATCCGTGAACACTTCAATGATACACGGAATCATAGCCCCAACCCAGCCCCCAGACACTTCTGGTCAGCTGGCCATACTGTGGCTAACATTGGTTACCAAATCATCGAAGTTATGACTTCAGATCTAGACACAGACATCAGTACTAGACGCCGCCAAGAGCGCGAATGTTACTGGATCTTCCAACTGCACACCAAAGCACCAATTGGCCTGAACGAAAAGGATTAGTGACGCCTTGTTTACCTCCTTTCTTCATGTGAACAAACTATAGTTCATTTATACATGTATCTCAATGCCCCGTGGGTGGGGCTTCTGGGATTGACCTGGGATGTCATTGTGCACATCGCATGTCACGGTAAGAATAGGCCTCAGCTCCTCAGACAGCTTGTCGTAAGAGGCGACTAACTGAGGCACCTGTGAGGTTCCCAGCTGTGAAAAGGAATAGGACCCCACCTGTGTGATTCCCGGGTGAAAGAAATAGGACCCAACGTGACTGAAATATACTCTGAAAGTGACGCTGAATCATATTCACTCACTCAGTACATGTATCTCAAGAATTGATTGTGAGTGATGTCTGTCCACGCGATATATCTACAGTTCCAGATTATAGATTGATACTTATTTTATGGTATACTGCAAAACAGTGAGTTCGGGTTTAACGTCACGTTCAGTGCTATTTCGAGCATATAGCGACGATATAACTAAGTAACAATGATATGATTAGCTGGACATGTGTGACTATCCATGTACAACCATCATGTAGAGGAAATTAATCTCCCCCTCATGGTAACAGACATGGTACAAAACTCATGCTGCTTATGCACCCACTTGGGGGCTACTGCAAAACATCCACATCCATCACTTTATTCTGTTAGGGTCAAGGTCACCGCACTCAGAATACCAGAAGGTAATTGAATATCTTGGTTGCCGTGCTACATGGCCAGTTATCATCATGTTATACCCCCAGTCATTGGCTGTGAAATGTCACTCTATATTTCTCGTTTCACCCAAAGTGCGTTTCAGACCTTGGTGTATTTTTACCTCCGTCGATCAGACGGAGGTCTAGGAGCGCAACGTGAAATCTCCCGCCAAATAATTGTCATATGGGGAACCCACGACTCATAGTATTTCCAATAGGGATCGTCATGGTTCCCGACGAAATCTTGAATCTTTTCTTTGGACACAAATGAATGCTTACGTCACAAAAGGTGTGTATCCTTTGCAGCGCTTCCACCGGGCATGCCGGGTCTCTTTATTCGAAATTTTCACGAAAGAAAAACTCGCATTCCAGATAGTATAATTGGAAACTTCCTCGAGAATCTCTGAATCGGCAAAAAGATAAAGGACGAGTGTCATTCACCAGGATGCGAGTCGGAAGTGAGAAGTCAAATTCAAAGTCAGAGGTCAAAAACGTAAAACTCCGAAGAACTCTCTCGGCTTTTTCTTTTCTTTTTTTTTAGTTGGGGGGCGGGGGGTGAGGGTTGGGGAGATAGCGACTGAAAAAATATATCTTCCCATGCTTCAATCGTTATCTGTGAAGCCGATCAACAACCTAGCCGGATAATCTGTCAAAAATTATCCGTCGTCTGGGTAAGGTTGAAGGGTCATCGGAAGCTCGAACTGTGATACAGGCAAAAACTGTTGTTGTTGTAGTCTGGAAAAATAACTCTGCCTCACGAGGCGCTCTCTCGGCTTTTTCTTTTCCTTTTGTTTGAAGATGGGGGGGGGGGGGAGATAGCGACTGGAAATATATATCTTCCCATGATACTTCAATCGTGCGCTCATGAATTCTACGGAAAAGCGGACATTGCTAAACAGCCCTTTTTCGCATAAAATTCACTCCACATTCTGTCGTAGACCCTATATTAGCATGCTGTTTGTTCTATTCGCTTCCTATGATCCCCGGGAACAAGCCAATAATAGAGAAGATGTGTTTTAATAGCGAAATATTTTTCCCGCAATTTTTTAACATGAAGAACTCGGGAAATTCTAAATTGTCAAAGAAGAAAAATTGCACTTTACTGAAAACTATACTATTTTGAAACATCTGCAGAAAAGATATGCATGTGGCGGGAGCTGTATACCTTAGTAAAAATAAGAGGTCAGAGTTTTAATTTTCTAAGTAGAAGAGATAAATTCACTCTAGGAATATTTTTTTGAAGAAAATGTGTAATTAATAAAGCACTTTTACCGATAAGATTTAAAAAGCGCACTCGTGATTCCATCACGATTTTTTGTCGATTCCGTCACGGACTAGATTTAACCCCTGGGATGATCCAGTCGCGTTTTTCTCACGATGAAAAAAATCTTATCATCCTTGGGTACTGTATGTTAGTAAGAGATGTCATATAAGAATAGTCAGATTGAAACAGAGCAGCAAAAATGCTGGATCATCTGTAGATTTTTCATGGATCCGTAAACAGATGTCATATAGAATAGCAAACTAAACTTGAAACTACATGGGTATGATCACGGAACTTTCGAGCACTTTGAATAAAGAAAAAGTCTTCCCAACGGTGATTCCGTCACGGTGGAATTCATGATCTGTGAATCCGATCAACAATCTAGCCGGACAATCTGTCAAAAATTATCCATCGTCTGGGTAAGGTTGAAGGGTAATCGGAAGCTCGGACTGTGATACAGGCAAAAACTGTTGTTGTTGTAGTCTAGAAAAATAACTGGCATGCACTCTATGGAGAAGGGCCTCGTGAGGCACAAAGTGCATTTTTTTGTTGTTGTTTATCTGCAAATCCGCTCAACTCGATGGGTATCTTTCACTTGTTCTCACAGTTGCCTGGCCTGTGTGATATTGGGTGGTCGAAGTCTACGTATAGTTTTTTTCAATAAATTATGGAAATTAATATAAACATATATATTTTTAAATAGATTTTTTTATAAGTGTATTTCTCTTTCATCTTTGGCTCAATTAAAGTCATTCTCTAAAATGTGAAGCCGAGTTAATACAGTTTTTAATTATCTACCAAACCCTGTCCTCTATGACATAGAATAAAAGAGAAGTTGGGAATAGAACCGCTCAACACAGTCATTTCTAAACATCAAGTTGTACATAAGTATTTTTACTTACTCTGTACAAGCTGAGGGCATTTTTGTGGCTTTTGAAAATTTTGAGATTTTTGCGAGTCTGTCCATATTTAACTAAGCGACGTCCAAGCGAGCTAATGTACGCGCGTTATATTCATATCAAGTATGGTGCGGCTTGTGTTCAATGAGGCTTGGAATGTTTATACAATTAATTTTCTTCTCACTCTTACACAATAAATATTTGCTGCGTGGAATCCAGTCATTTGTTCCATAGGGGCAATATTCTCATCAGCCATCACCATTCAATGTGAATGTGATACATGTACAAGTCCATGGTCATTGATACAGTAAGGTGAAGGCGAAGGTGACCTGTACCACCAGTATACAAAATTATACCGAGCGCATTGAATCCTCATCATATGATGTTGAGACAGATCAGAACGAAGTGTCGGTAAAATCAGGTGTGTTTTGAAGAGCATTCTCTCATCAATGATGATGCTATACTGTACACATACAAAATATGAAGTGTTGCTGTGTTGGGCCTATAGCACAAAATCACAAGCAAGTTGGTACAACTAGGCACACAGGGTCTCATTTCTGTCGCTAGCGTGTTGATTTGGGTGAGGCAGGGCCGTATGTAGCGCCAATTTAGTTCCGTAAAACGTTTGGGCGCCCAAACTCAAGGCGCCCAAACTCAACGTTGAAAATATAAAAATGATTGAAAGTTTGGCAAACCTATCTAGTTCGATTCTATAAAAGAGCACATAAATTTGTAATCTTCGGCGGATATTTTATGATGGACTAAGAAAACACCCGATGTTATCCCGATTCAACTGCCCCGGGTATTTTATGCCTTAGCGCACTGCTATCCCGCGTGTAAGTGTTACATTTCCCAGGCGACTTCACAGTCTGCCGTAGTCCCTCACAACATGTGGAAAAAAAGTTTGACAGGTGAAATTTTACGACTGAAAAGATGAAACGTGCTGGAGGGCGACCCTCAACAACTTGTAAATCCCATAATAAGACGGCGAAAACATATACGTCGAAGGACAGGCTATGCAGTGACAATGCAGCTGTGAAAACGGCCGTGAATTCCGCAAGATCTATTGCCTCCTATTTTTCACCAAAGCCAAAGGTTGATGAACAACAACAACAACATAACATAACAGAACTCACTCATTTTTTTCCATATTTTATTTTATTCTCTTGAGTCACACTGTAACACAAAAAGTTCAAAATAATAAGTAAAAGATATTTTCCAACACCCTTAGTTCTGTCAGTTTTTACACTCTAAAAATGCTTCATTTTGCCTTAAAACTCCTAAAATGGCTTCTCGGACAGGGGCGCTGCCCCACACCCCGTCGGGGGGCTAAGAGCGCCCCCCGAACCCCCAGCTCTGGAGTTTGGGATCAGAACCTGACTTTCATTTCTAGAAACTGCCCTGTGAGGGGATCCTCTCATGGGGAGGTGTGGGTGGGATGGGGCCTAATGTCTCAAGCACTTTTCCAGGTTTTCCATCAATATACTCTATTCCATGCCCCAATATTTCAAGCCGTCCAAATCAAACAAAAATTATTTGCTGGGAATGTGACTTTCACATCCCTGTCTGGAGACATGCTAAGTGAGGAACCCTCAATCCCAGATTAATTACCATTGATGAAGCTAACGTCCAACAAATGCAAAATTAGGCTTGGCATCCGGCCGTATGTTATTCAGTGATGTATTACGCTAGGACCCTGTTGCCTCGACGGGAGGTCTTTGTCATCCAGCGCTTGTTATATAAAGCATGGGGTTACAGAGACCCCATATTGCGACACTTCACCGTAATACCACCGTCCCCACCCCCCAAAACTCTTGTTTTGAGGGCCTGTGGTTCATTGCCATTAATTGGCATGTTCAATAAATGGACCAGGCAGTTGAGTTGTTTATTGTGTAGACAGGGTAGACAAGTCAGTCCCTGCGTTACACATTGGCCAGAAAATTTGCCCAAATCGGCTGATTTGAATGATTGTTGCGATGGCCATGTGTGGCAGCCCAATGTCGTGTTTTGTTTGACAAATGACACCTAATTTTGTGTCGTGAGAGTTGTTGGAAATTTTGAACTAGATTCAACTTTTTGCCAATTTTGGACAATTTAGAAACTGTCGCTGCCATCCAACCTATCAATTGATGAACAATTTTTTTGTGACGTGATGACATGAATATTCTTTCCAACGTGCAATTAATCACATAGGCACTGTCATACTACCGCCGATACCCATTCTGACGATTCTTGAGTCGCCTGTTTGTGGTAAACAGACAAACGGGCCGATTTGAGCAATTTGTCAGCCGAATCGGGCGACGATTCGCCTTTGTGTAACTAGCTTGAGGGTTAAGGAAATTGCACTAATTGTTACTGACATTAGGCAGAACTGTACCCATGCATAAAGCATGTGTGTGACCCTGTACATCCGTGATACCCTAGCTCCTGCCCAATGCCCCCCCCCTCCCCCACCCACTCCACTTTCTGAATACACATGTACAAACAGGAAATGTGTCTGTATTATGCTATAATATGCTCCTCTTCACACAGTGTGTCAATGTTTGGATACATGTACAATGTAGTTCCTCTAACAATTCAACTTGTCAACCAGGCCTCTCGTGAGTCATACTCAATATACCATGTATACTGGGTTTGAAAATTAGAGACTGCCGGAAGCAACATATGAGTTCATGAATGTAAATAAGGCATTGAGAGGTACTGTCAATGATGCTAGCTTAGGCATATTTATATTTCTGAATGCATGTATTAAATTTAAGGACTCGAGGCCCGGGGTAGCGCCTGACACTAGACCCTCGTTTATTCTGTCTCATTCCATCACAACCACTCCACATACATGTACCTATATATGTTTTATATGGTTGGAAAGATCACGATTCGGGCGTTCCAAATAAAGTAAAAATTTAATTCTTACGTTTATTTCACCGGTTTTGTTGCAGTTAGAAAACAGTTATTTAAAAAAAATAAAGTCTTTTTTATATCGCTAATCTCACCTATTATTTTACAAGTCCGAGATTTTGCATGGTGATAATAAACCTTTCAAACCAAACAAGTGTGTCTCAGGGTTTTTTTTAACCTCTTAGAAAAAGTTTGAGAGCGTTGTAAAGTTTATTTTTTGAAACAAAATGAAAGTCTATTTCAAGTTCCAATAACTTCAAAACAAGCTAAGGCAACATTTTGAAAAACTGAGACACACTCGTTCGGACTGTAGTGTATATATGATACTCCCCAAAAATTGACGTAATCGGATGAAAAATAGAGAAGTTATTAGCAAGTTTGTATGTACATGTACCTGCCTTATAAAAAAATATGTCGGCTATAGAGCGTAAACAAAAATAATCTACTTTTCAGATGATAATCTGTAATTATTGTCCACTACTTCATGATAATGACACAATATTCTCACACAACATATAGGGATTATAGACCAAACGTTCTTTAATCATTTTGGAACAATATATTTTGAGAAAGTGTAGAAAACCAGTCACGAAGATGAATTTTTATGCTGGAATATGCCCCATTGATCAGTTTTCACGCCTTCCGAAATCCCTCACCGCGGGTGATGGAGTAGACGTCGACCACCAATTAGCATTCTATAGAAGGCTTACAGAGATGTGATTTGCGGCAATTGGACATTCATGGATTTAATTGCCAACTGAAAAAGGTCTAGCTCAAGGAAAGAGAAGAAAACAGGAAATGATCAGTCTACAGACCTCAAACGGGGAAAACTGGCCGCAGCCATTTGCGGTGTGGAGTTAAAAAACTTTACTGTTATAGCGAAAGTATACAATTTGTGGGAATAATGTTTGCCTTTTTTAGCCCACCATCACCAGATGGTGGGCTGTTCAAATCACTTTTCGTCCGTGGTCCGTCGTCCGTCAGTCAGTCAGTCAGTCAGTCCGTCAGTCCGTCCGTAAACAATTCTTGTTACCGCGATTTCTCAGGAACTACTGCATGGATCTTTTTCAAATTTGGTACACAGATTCCCCTTGGGGTCTAGTTGTGCAAGAAACCTTTTCTGGTCCGATTCGCAAATCCAATATGGCCACCAGGCAGCCATCTTGGATTTCCCCATGAAACCTTGTTACCGCGATTTCTCAGGAACTACTGCATGGATCTTTTCTAAATTTGGTACACAGGTTCCCCTTGGGGTCTAGTTGTGCAAGAAACCTTTTCTGGTCCGATTCGAAAATCCAATATGGCCACCAGGCAGCCATCTTGGATTTCACCCCTGAAACCTTGTTACCGCGATTTCTCAGGAACTACTGCATGGATCTTTTTCAAATTTGGTACCCAGGTTCCCCTTGGGGTCTAGTTGTGCAAGAAACCTTTTCCGGTCCGATTCGAAAATCCAATATGGCCACCAGGCAGCCATCTTGGATTTCCCCATGAAACCTTGTTACCGCGATTTCTCAGGAACTACTGCATGGATCTTTTCCAAATTTGGTACACAGGTTCCCCTTGGGGTCTAGTTGTGCAAGAAACCTTTTCTGGTCCGATTCGAAAATCCAATATGGCCACCAGGCAGCCATCTTGGATTTCCCCATGAAACCTTGTTACCGCGATTTCTCAGGAACTAATGCATGGATCTTTTCAAATTTGGCATACAGGTTCCCCTTGGGGTCTAGTTGTGCAAGAAACCTTTTCTGGTCCGATTCGAAAATCCAATATGGCCACCAGGCAGCCATCTTGGATTTCCCCATGAAACCTTGTTACCGCGATTTCTCAGGAACTACTGCATGGATCTTTTTCAAATTTGGTACCCAGGTTCCCCTTGGGGTCTAGTTGTGCAAGAAACCTTTTCCGGCCCGATTCGAAAATCCAATATGGCCACCAGCCAGCCATCTTGGATTTCTCCATGAAACCTTGTTACCGCGATTTCTCAGGAACTACTGCATGGATCTTTTTCAAATTTGGTACCCAGGTTCCCCTTGGGGTCTAGTTGTGCATGAAACCTTTTCTGGTCCGATTCGAAAATCCAATATGGCCACCAGGCAGCCATCTTGGATTTCCCCATGAAACCTTGTCAGCGCGATTTCTCAGGAACTACTGCCTGGATCTTTATCAAATTTGGTACACAGGTTCACCTTATGATCTAGTTGTGCAAGATACCTTTTTCGGTTCAAATTGGAAATCCAATATGGCCACCAGGCGGCCATCTTAGATTTCCTCATGAAAATTTGTTATCGTGATTTCTCAGGAAGTACTGCCTGGATCTTTCTCAAATGTGGTAGACAGGTTGCCCTTGTGGTCGAGTTGTGCAACATACCTTTCTGGTCCGATTCCTAAATCCAATATGTCCATCAGGCGGCCATCTTGGATTTCCCCATGAAACTTTGTTATTGCGATTTCTCAGGAACTACCGCATGGATCTTTATCAAATTTGGTACACAGGTTCCCCATGTCACCTAGTTGTGCAAGATACCTTTTCTGGTCCGTTTCGAAAATCCAATATGGCCACCAGGCGCCCATCTTGGATTTCCCAATGAAACTTTGTTATCCTGATTTCTCAAGAAGTACTGCATGGATCTTCCTCAAATACCTTTTTTGGTCCGATTCAAAAATCCAATATGGCTGCCAGGTGGCCATCTTGGATTTCCCCCCTGAAACCTTGTTACCGCGATTTCTCAGAACTACTGCATGGATCTTTTTCAAATTTGGTACCCAGGTTCCCCTTGGGGTCTAGTTGTGCAAGAAACCTTTTCCGGTCCGATTCGAAAATCCAATTAATACGGTATTCCCGAGTTGTGACGTTGCATCACAAGAGTCGATGGATTAAAGGGTCGGGCATATTCTATATATTGACTATAGAGAATATCCATATCTTCACCTTCCATATCAAGGAGTTAAAATAATTCGGAATTAAAATGTATTTCGTCAAATTTTAAATCAGTTTTCTTTAGTCCATGCAGTTGCAAGTGAACTGCCCCACCCTTTCGTCTGCCGGCAGGTCAGCTACATGCAGGGACGTCACTCCTGTGACACAATGTCACAACTCGACAACTGTAAACTACTGCATGTTTCGATCCAAGGGAAATAATCAAGATTCAGACACTTTCAAATTCGAAGTTTCAACATTACTGCGCGGACCGGATCCCTTCAGTATTAAGTATTGTACCATCTTACTATTTTCGAGCATGGTGTCTTAAAAGAGATATCTCAAACTAGTCCAGTAAACAGAACAGAATTAGCATTCGTTCCAAATTATAAAATCTTAAGTATGCCAAAGTGTCAAAGAGATTTTTCTTCGCTTCCAGTACCCAATGATGACACGTGCAAAAAAATAAATAAAATAAAAATACTACAAAACGAAGACGAAGGATCCTCCGTACATGTACATTCACTTTCAGACTAACTTTGCTCATTTCTCTTGTACTATAACAACCGACATAAGTTCAGTTTCTAGAAATCTTGAAACTCTGAAACTTAGAAAGATTATATCTTGGTGTTTTCCAGTGTCCCTTTTTCGATCTTTTTCGCTCAGATTCGAAATTCTGTAAACAAAATTACAACTCAATCGTCTTAGTAACAATGGACAAAAAGATCCTCTTGTCATTAGCTTACAATTATCGGACAATGGTGGGCGCCAAGATCCTTCAGGATCTCTCGTTATAATTATATGTACGATGGTGAATATATCAGCAAAACTTTATGTAAAGTATTTATTTTGGATGAATACCTCACTTTATACATTTACTGCATGTACAATGCGATAATGCAGAATGAAGTAATAACGAATATTGAGATGTATCAATAAATTTTAATTATGTACACAGTATTTGTCATTTTTCCTTCGGGAAATTGTCAAAACGGAGTCTTATTTCCACCACCACAGTATATACAAAGTTCACAGTAGAGGAAGCTTCTGTTTTGCTTTTTTACCCCTCGGCCAAAATATGGCCGAAGGGTATTGTCGTCGTCATGTACGTCTGTCCGTCACACCTTTCTCGTTACCAAGATATCTTCAGAACGACTTACCCTAGGCACACCAAACTTGCAGTGCACATCCGTATGCTTGTGACCCAGAACCCTATTGAATCTGGACCTGATTGGTTAGAAACTTTGGCGGCCATCTTTAATTTATGCGAAACCATCACAGCTTTCTTGTTACCAAGATATCTTTAGAACGACTTACCCTAGGCACCCCAAACTTGCACTGCACATCCATATGCTCATGACCCAGAACCCTATTGAATCTGGACCTGATTGGTTCGAAACTTTGGCGGCCATATTTAATTTATGCGAAATCATTAATCTTGTGTATCTTAGGTACCATTTCTCTGTTCAGTGTGAAACTTGGTATAGATCATCGATGCATCAAGAAACTTCAAAGGAATGACCAAACCAGTTTCCCTGATTCGGTGAAAACCTTGGCGGCCATCTTTAATTTATGCAAAATCTTCAATGATATATATCTCTGATACCATTCAAGTGTTCTATACGAAACTTGGTATACAGCATCGATGTATCAAGAGATCTGCAATGTATAGCCACATCAGTTCCTCTGAGTGGCGGGAAGGATGGGCGGCCATCTTTAATTTATGCAAAATCATTAATGATCTCTATCTCTGATACTGTCCGAGTGCTCGATGTAAAATTTGGTATATATCATCGAAGCATCAATAGACTTACGATAAATGACAGTTCTGGCGTTTCTGATTGGGCGGAACCTTGGCGGCCATCTTTAATTTATGCAAAATCTTCAATGATATATATCTTTGATACCATTTCAGTGTTCTATGAAACTTGGTATCCAGCATCGATGTATCAAGAGACTTGCAATGAATAACCACATCGGTTCCTCTGAGTGGCGGGAAGGATGGGCGGCCATCTTTAATTTATGCGAAATCATTAATGATCTATATCTCTGATACGGTTCAAGTGCTCAATGTAAAATTTGGTATACATCATCGATGTATCAATAGACAGTTCTGGTTTTTCTGCTTGGGCGGAAACCTTGGTGGCCATCTTTAATTTATGCAAAATCTTTAATGATGTTTATCTTTGATACCATTTCAGTGTTCTATATGAAACTTGGTATACAGAATCTATGTATCAAGAGACTTGCAATGAATAACCACATCAGTTTCTCTGAGTGGTGGGAAGGATGGGCAGCCATCTTTAATTTATGCGAAATCATTAGGGATCTCTATCTCAGATAATTTTCAAATGTTCGATGTAAAATTTGGTATACATCGTCGATGCATCAACAGACTTATGTAATGAATACCAGTTTCTCTGATTGGACGGAAACGTTTGAAGCCATTTCTAATGGCAAAATTTTTCATAATCTGTATATTTGTTACTTGACTGCTTGGTGTTCCTGAAGTCTTGTTTTAAATTGAATACATTATGAATGGCTGGCGCCCAGAGCCGAGGGATTTTCAGATGCGCAGCTTCGTATTTTCATAAGGCGTATTGATTTCCCAGGCGTTTGTAATTCTATAATATATGGTATGATAATGTTTACAGGTATATGTGTATAACAAACAACTTGCGTCAGATGATTCATTAAAAAATATACATTTCTTTTATGCCATAATGATTTAGATAATTAAGATCATGGTTACACGTCATCTCGGTCTTCCTGTTCTCTGATTCTTGACAAAATCTTTCTAGCAGAAGCCCCTGAAAATATCGGACCATGCTCTGGCAACTCAGTTTCACTGTCGCTACTCTCAGTCTCTGACAAAGATGCGTCCGAATCGGTTGTCCGATATTGGCCATACCAACTGCATGTAGTGTTTCGCTCGTTCAGTGGTTGAAGCTTGTTATGGGCGACCGGCATAACCTTGTAACGTTTTCTTCCCATGATTGTGTTTTCAAGTAAGATATGTTGATAGAATGTCGAGTGAGGTATTATGAAAAATATTACGCAAATTCGCAATATATATATCTGCATATACCACATGCTTTCCGGAAATGGTTGACCACCTGAGCAGTGTGTTTTCACGGGGCGATGTAGGCCCGTAGGGACTAATGGTCCTGTCTTGTAGTCAGAAAAAATTGAGCACCAGCTCTGTGTCTTGCTAACACAGCAAAAGATAGAGTTCTTACACGACAAGAAAGAGGTCTGAAACTTCCTTCTTTAGAATGTCCAGGTTTCTGTGTTTTTAATGTTCGCATATAGTTGCAGGTCTGATATGTTTAAGTTACATTTCCATTTATCTAATTTTATGCGTGTTTTCGTTCATTTTCCAGTGGCACTACTTTCGTGCTCAAAATATGTCGTCTGCTAAACCACAGATTTTGAGAGGCGCATGTTGAGTGATTTTGTGGGGCTAACTCATTCTCATTAGAAAGCGTGTTTGGGCAGTAATTTAGTATTAAATAATACCAGTATAAGTGTAATTCATTGTAGAAAACAATGGGATATTTCACTTTGCCTGTATTCATTTACATTTTCATGAAATATGTGTGTTGAGTTACAGTTTGGAATTTTCGCCATTTAAGCTTACCCCTCAAGACCCTCTGCATTATCGTTTTATAGTAAGTTTCTAAAATCCAGTGGTGGTCAAATCATTTACGTAATAATTTCCCTGTATTCAGAAATGTTTTCTTTCCATTCTACTTCTGAAATATTCATGGAATGTTGCAAGCATTTCCCCCTGATCTACAGAAAGAGCTCTGCATATCACAGTTTTGAAGCTGTAAGGTGACAGGGGAGATAACCAAATAGAACTGTAATATACTAGGGAGGAGGTACATGAAACAATATGATTCCATGAGAGGATGCATCCCAGCATACATGTAGCTCCAGTCCATCTAACCATGAGGATTTTACATTGTATCTCAATACTCATTTTTACCCCTCGGCCAATTTTGGCCATGGGGTATTGTCGTCTTGTACGTCCGTCTGTTCGTACGTCTGTTCGTACGTCAGTACGTGAGCGAGATAGACGGAAAACGGTTCCACTGAAGAATTCCAAATTTGGTATGCTTATTTACCTAGTCAAGGACCAGAAGCCTATTGAACTGGGACCTGATTGGGCGGAAACCTTGGTGGCCATCTTTAATGTATGCAAAATCTTTAATGATGTATATCTCTGATACCATTTCAGTGTTCTATACGAAACTTGGTATACAGCATCAATGTATCAAGAGACTTTCAATTAATAACCACATCAGTTCCTCTGAGTGGCGGGAAGGATGAGCGGCCATCTTTAATTTATGCTAAATCATTAATGATCTCTGATACCGTTTAAATGCTCGATGTAAAATTTGGTATACATCATTGATGCATCAAGAAACTCATGTAATGAAAACCGGTTTCTCTGATTGGACGGAAACCTTGGGGGTCATTCCTAATTGCAAAATTTTTGATAATCTGTATATTTGTGACTTGACTGCTTGGTGTTCCTGACATCTTGGTTCAAATTGAATACATTATGAATGTACCCAGAGCTCGAGGGGTTTTCAGATGCGCAGCTTCGTATTGTTATTTACTGCTGAAGGATATGCTTTCGATTATCTGAAAAAAGTGAATTTTTTTTACAAATATTGGTAACATGCAGTGAAGACATTATTTTATCATTTCATCAGGTTGGTTTCATAATAAATGTCTGTCCCAGCGTTTTTTTAAAAATATATATATGTGTACAATTACATGTACACTAATGCACTAGAGATCCTTGTTGAGAGGAATGTGGGAGACTACAAGTATGGCTCTTCGCCATGAGATGGAACATCAAAGAGTTAGTAGAATTATTCCAACAGCCTATTTTACATTTAAATAGCCCCGTTTCAGTGCCTACGGCTCTAGTTTATTTGTTTATTTTGTCATGTGGCGCGAAAACACTGAGATAGACCATATAATTTCCTGTTCAATATTATGTAAACTCCGGCATGAATGTAGTAGAAAAACAACTAATTATAATAAATGAGCCCAGCGCGTGAATTGTGTGTATTGCAGTTACAAGTAATTAGCCGAGGGGCGGAAGTCACAGCAGGCGGTAACACCGACTGTGAGTAATGAGCACTAATCCCCACAGCCCAGAGTTCTTCCACAGACTGATTGTTTGAGAGCTGAAATTTCACGTTTGCAAACATTTTTCAAGGAAAATAACATTAACACTTGATAGGTTTTTTTCTTCAACTTTTGAAATATGCAAAGAAAAAATATATCGATAGTTTGAGCCTATTCCCCGGGCCTCGAGTTCTTAAGGTTACAATATTGTCATCACATTTGGTACAACTAACTCTACTCTTAAATTACAGTCAAACATGATCAAAACTGTGATATTTCATGACTATGGACTTATTAAGTGGGCCTTTCCACATTAACACGATGACATACCTCACTGGATACTAGTACCATATACGCGGGTGGTTGGGTGGGCACAGGTTCCTGTGGCTTCAATGCATTTTGCTGAGATACATGTACAACAGGAACTTGATAATGGGATGTCTAGCACTGTAATATCACTTGTCTTTATTGCACCATGTTAAGCCCGGCGCACACGAGAGCTATCAGCTGAGCTGACGGCCTCAATTGCCTATCAGCTCAGGGCCTAGCTCTCGTGTGCGGGCAGTTTTTGGTGGGGTTTTCGGCCTCATGAGGCCGGGAAAAAAATATCAAATTTGTTTGATAATTTTGCCTCGCGCGGCCAAATCCTCAACGTGTGTGACGAACGCAAGCCAACAGCTCAGCAGTTTTATTGGACTGGCCAATGAATCGCATGTTCTTTTCACGCGATTCATAAGCACGACTCTTCAAAATGGCCTTGAAGAAGACGTTATGTGGGAACTGAAATCAATTTCGTGAAACTTTTGCTCACCATGTGCGCTGAAACCACACGAGAACTAGCCCATGAGCTGACAGGCAATTGAGGCCGTTAGCTCAGCTGATATCTCTCGTGTGAGCTGTGTCTTGTGTGCTGTCCTCAGTGTTTTATAGAGTGGATGCAGGGGTCGAAATTTACACCTGTCTACCTGTCTCTGACAGGTAATTTTTGAAAGTGTTCAAAATATATCTTCAACAAAATTCATTCAAAACACCTGCTAATAAGTGCAAGTAAACAAGGTGTTATTAATTTATTAGTGTCTTGCAACATCTAAATTTGTCATTAATCTCGAGTTACATGTATATGACAATTTCAACGATTGCATGTTCAGGTAATTCTTAAAGGTGACAGGTAAACTTTTTGGTCACCTGTCTCGTGTGACAGGTAAATTATTTTGAATATTTCGACCCCTGGGATGGAGGGTGTCTGGTTCCGTGCTGCTTCAAAGATTTCTTCTTTGAAATAGCAGGAACGCAACTTGGCTGGGTGGTGCTTAGTTGGTTCGTCGCGATAGCTGAAATATTGTTGAAAGCGACGTTAAATTCTATTCACTCACTTTTATAGTACCATATACACGTGTACCTGCTTGGTGGCACAGCATTCTCTGTCACATCATTGTGATATCATATACCAGTACATATATGCTTCATACATATAGTACCCTCCTATTTGAACAAAGAAGTTCTACATGCTTACTCATTGACAACACTGGAATTGTGTGGATGTCAGTTATACCCTCCAACTCACCACAGTATCCCAGACACACAATTGGGTCATGTGGTGAAATCAGTTGACCTCATACCGAATGACCTTTCCTCTCGAAGAAATAAACAATCTATGTAGACAGGAAATTTTTGGGACTCTGCGACTTTGCCCTAAAACAGTCAACCTCCTCTTGATGATGTTGTCCTGGATTTTCATGGCTAACTGCTGGATATCCAAGTTATCTTTAGTGGGAGTGAAAATAGGCAATAACTGCTTTGTGTGACTTGTAATGTAAAGTCCACAAGTTTTGCTGATGTTTTGTCTTTCATTCGGCCATGCTTTCATGTACAGGATGCACTCTCCAACATTGAGTTAGGTGCAGGATTGGCTTTTTTTGAGATACTTTTCAAATTTCCTATGCTTTAACATGGTGCTAAATAGCATACTTGGCAATATTGTGAAGATAGTTTTGCTAAACTCCGTAGTAGGCAGAAAAGTGAGTTACTTTAATAGCATCTATATTCAATATTTAGCACTTTTATAATCTAGTCTAATTAGAATATATTCGCAATAAAATATCTGTAACACCATGTCGGAGAAAGGACAATATATTCAATATTTAGCACCTTTATAATATTATCTAGTTTAGAATAGATTTGCACATAAATATGTAGCTGTCGTCTGAGAACATACAATATATTCAATATTTAGCACCTTTATAATATCATCTAATTAGAATATATTCGCATTTAAATGTAGGTGACGTTTGAGAACAGACAATATATTGAATATTTAGCACTTTGATAATATCATCTAATCAGAAGAGATTCGCAGTTAAATATCTATCTGGCGTCTGGGAAAAGACAATATATTCAATATTTAGCACCTTTATAATATCATATAATTAGAAAAGATTCGCACTCAAATATGTAGCTGGCGTCTGGGAAAAGACAATATATTCAATATTTAGCACTTTTATAATCTATACTAAATAGAAGAGATTCGCAGTTAAATATCCACAAGAGCCTTTTCGGAGAAAAGACAATATATTCAATATTTAGCACTTTTATAATATAATCTAATTAGAAGAGATTCGCATTAAAATACCTGTACCACCGTGTCAGAGAAAGGACAATATATTCAATATTTAGCACCTTTATAATATCATATAATTATAATATATTCGCATTTAAATATGTAGGTGACGTTTGAGAACAGACAATATATTGAATATTTAGCACTTTGATAGTACATGTATCATCTAATTAGAAGAGATTTGCAGTTAAATATCTATCTGGGGTTTGAAGAAAGACAATTTATTCAATATTTAGCACTTTGATAATATCATCTAATTAGAAGAGATTCGCAGTTAAATATGTAGCTGGCATCAGAGAGAGACAATATATTCAATATTTAGCATCTTGATAATATCATATAATTATAAGATTAAGAGATTCGCAGTTAAATATGTAGCTGGCATCCGAGAGAGACAATATATTCAATATTTAGCACCTTTATACATTGTAATATGATCTAATTAGAAAAGATTCGCACTTATATATGTAGCTGGCGTCTGGGAAAAGACAATATATTCAATATTTAGCACTTTTATAATATCATCTAATTAGAATATAATTTGATTGTTGCAATGAAGGACCAAAGGAAGATGTTGTTTTTGGCGTTTTGTTTCTTTCGAAATTACATTGAAAGGGACCAATTGTCTCTGAAACACCTTCGGTCATCTTTGAATGATTGGTTTGTTGTGCCAGTAAGTCTGAATACATGTCAGCTGTCTGCATCAGTGAGGTTGCCTTTATATTGCCCGTTCTGTCATGTCTGTAGACACCAATCAAGCTTTACCTGGGACTGTCTTAAACAGCCTATATATACCAGCACATGCGCGTTGTTTAACCAGGAAGAACGATAGAATAATCTGTTATTGTCTGAGTGGAGTTGCACAGACCACAAATGAAAATGTACTTGCGACTGTCTTTAAAATCCTTATATACCAGCACATGCGCATTGTTTAACCAGGAAGAACGATAGAATAATCCCTGTTATTGTCAGAGGAGTTGCACAAACCAACAAAGAATGTGTACTTGGGACTGCCTTAATCCTCCTTATTCACCAGCCCATGCAATTTTGAAAATATGTACAAATGTAGCATTTGTGCTAATTATACAATATATTTTCTTTAAGGAGAGGCAGTCGGACATTTTGAAGCTGCGATTTAGAAGAAATTTTCAATATTTATCATGGCTGCAATTTAGAAGAAATATTCAATATTTAGCATTTGTGCTAATTATACAATATATTTTCTTTCGGGAGAGCCAGTCTGACAATTTGCGTTTGCGAGTTATCAGACATGACAGCGTGACTAACGTCACAGGACCTACGAAGTAGGGTACCCATCAGGGCTCTGACATGAACTGAACTCTTGGAAATCCCTCACGCCCCATGTTGAAATACTACCTGTATTAAGATGGGCACAGCCTAAGTCAGAATCACTAGTGATTTTCATCAAAAATCACCATAATTTTTTATCAGAAGTAGACCAGTTCAGAACTTGCTGGTAAGAGTCCCCTAATGCTCCTTCAATCCAAAAATTAAGGTTCTACTGTCAATGGTTCTCCTTATTTTGCCGACGAAAGGATTCGGATGGACTCACTCACTCATTACCGGACAATTTGCAGATGGTAGCCTACTTCGTAGGAAAATATTGAATATTTCTTCTGGCTGCAATTTAGAAAAAATATTCAATATTTAGCATTTGTGCTAATTATACAATATATTTCCTTTGAGAGCAGACAATTCAAAGTGCTAACTAGCAGTAATCCTAGAAATTTTCTTCAAAGTAGCACACCCCTTTCTAAATATCACTGATTTTAGAAATTATTTGCGAAGTAGCAGATCTGCTAAATAGCATGCGAGACAATAATATTAATAACCATTTCTGCACCTTAATGCCAACATTTGGCTTGTGGTCAAGCATAAATGTGTCTGATCACAGAGAGGAATGTATGCATGATTCACTGCCCATTCCAGACCCAAATGGCCTCATCAATTATACACTAGCCAATTGGATACAAATTAATCTATTAATTTTGATCTACAGTACTCCCCATATGACACAGGAACTGCTATGGTCCAGGTACATGTACCCCTGTTAATGATATTCAGTGAGGCGTGACTGGCATATTACATGTGCATGTATGTCCATTGTTCTTGTTTTCATGTCGGAAACCAATACATTTCCTGGACTGGAGAACATTTCAGACCTCGTAATCGTAAAGTACATTTTCATGGAAGGAAACACCCACACGAGTTGATATGTTATCACCTATTCAGTAGGTTCAGGAAATGACATCTGGTCTACATGTAGTTTACATTTACTCTTTCAGGTCACGTGTATGTGTAATGTAGTTCTAAAATTCACATGTAAATGTACTGATGTACAGTACATACAGCTACATGTACATGTATATAACTTCCAATCACTCAATCCCCTGTGTACATTCCATACTAAGATCTGCAGCTGGCCTGTAGAATCTGAGGGAGCTGTTTGATTTCCACAGTAAGGGAGGGCGAGGGGTGGGGGGGTCAAGGTGATAGCTAGGTACTATGTAAATTGTGTATTACCTGGACATACGTTTAATCAGATAAATTCAAATGATTTGAGGAGAAAGCACCAAGGATTGCCAGCCACACTTGGCGGCACTAGTGTTCCAACAGATAATGAAGATGTGGTGTCATAAAACTAACAATTATAACGTCATTACATTATGACGTTGCCTTTGTGACATCCAGAAAATTGACATGAGCATGTGCCATTTACCTCTTGGTACAATTAGCTGATTGACATGCAGTTGTGGCTGGGGAATCTATCATGTTTGAATTTTCCATGGTACAGAAATACTCTTGCAATATGATTTTCCTGTTACATGTACATGTACGTGTTGTTCTTCAATAATGCTCAATGAAATAAGATGTTTCATGGAAAGAACTTCCCGCATGATCTGTGTCTTTATTACATGTACTTGAAACCCTTGAAGTCATAAATTAATAAAAAATTGTGCCTCTTCTTATTCCATGTTGCGCTGATAAATCAGTAATTTTGCAATATTTGTTTGCATAAAATATATGATTTCACATATTTCTTGAATGTAGGCCCTTGTCAGATTTCCAGAAGAGATATCTCCGTTGATCTGCATATTACTGTGTATGCCAATGACTATTTACTGTATTGATTTAGTTGTAATTAAATCTACATGAATTACCACACATAAGTTATTACATTGACATCATGAATGCAGAAGATTGCATTGATTTATCATTATTTGAGAGACATTAAGTTGACATTATATTTCAATTACTTGATGTAACGTAAATTCCTGAGTCCTAATGACTTGTGAGTATTGTATCGTATGACCACGATCACTAGTGATAACTTACTGAACTGTTCTACCATTTTGTTTGTTTCTCGTATTTTTATAGGAGAGGCCAAAAAACTGCCAAGCAATTCTGTATCAGGGGGAAGTAGGAGTACCTACTGTGTACTCAAGCTTGACAACGAAAACATTTTTAAAACTTCCATCGTAGAAAAATCATCCAGGTGAGTATGTACATGTAAACTACAGGTGTGTTAACTGTGGTACAACAGTCTTCAATGTAAAAATTGTAATCAGCCTTAAAATATTTTAACCCAGAAAAATGAACCCCATGGGCTTTGCCAGAACTTGCATCCTTTACTCGGGAGTTGGGGGCCGGGAGTTTGGTTTAATGCCACACTCAAGAATAGTTCGCCCATATGATGACAGCCAGTTTAAATGATGGAGGGAGCTGGAGTACCTGGAGAGAATCTCCATGCACCCGTCACCAGGTAACTGGTAAACTTTCACACATGCACCAGCGAGTCTCGAGCCCATGCCAGTTCAGTGGTGTGAGGTTAGTGATCACCAGCCAAGCGCCTTATTACTTGAAGGGGCCCCAGTAGTGTGCTGTCCACTAATATTTTGAAATAACATATGTTTTGGGCTCCGAGAAGGCATATAGCCCAATGCACACAGCGAAAATTTTGTTCTATTAGAACAAAAATATTGTTTTGTGTTTTTTGCCCATTTTTTTTTTTTTTTGTGTTCCCCGCACACAGCGAACATTTCATCTCAAAACAAACCACCAGATCCACAAGTCGACGTAGCCTCGGGTTCAATCCTTTGTCAAATGGGCATGGCTCGCCAGTTGGAAGATGTTTTGAGTATTGTTCACAGTCACCACACACAGACATGACAGACGACAAAAACTTGTCCCCTGCAAAACATGTTCTCAAAATCAAACAAGATTTGAACATTTATTCCAAACAGATGTTTTCTGTTTTTGGGCCCCCGCACACAGCAGACAAAAACAGCTGGGGACACTGTTTTTGTTAAAATACAACAAACTGTTTGCTGTGTGCGTTGGGTTTCAGACAGTTTTGATCAAACTAGGATCAAAACTGGTCAGCCTATAAAAAGTTTCCAGGCCAAGACATTACCGGTACTCCACAAGATTTTTGTTTTCCGCACCACACCAGGGTACATTGTACATGTAGCTGGGATTGTTCAGGTTTTATTGAAGTAATGTTTGTCACATCTCTTTACCGTCCCACTTCGAGTTTTGCAAACTAATGGAAATTTACAAATTCTGACTATGTGACTTTGTGCTATCAATAAGTATGGCAATACATGTATATCCTGTGATATGCATGTCTGGATGCCAGTAATGCTAATATTTCTTGAATCGACTGTATAAACTGTTTTTTACCAATATTCACCGGTTTAACTGACACGGCGTAACTATTGTCGAACTGTCAATACTTATTTATATACATGTATGTTAAAATTTGTATGTATATTTTCTCCTATAAAGGAGGTGAATAAAATATGTATATACTTGATGGTCATGCTGTAATTTCTCTGTTTTCAGCCCATTCTTTAGTGAAGAATTTCAAGGTGAAATCCCCCGCAAGTTCCGATTCCTTTCCTGTTATGTGTATGAAGCTGGCCACCGAAATGAGAAGGTGAGTTAGAGGCTTACATCTACATGTACCTGTCACACATACATTTCCATATATGACCAGGGACATGCAACCTGTGGGAAAAATAAGCCAGTATCGTAGAATGGCTTTTCCCAGTCTTAATTTCAAACATTTTAGCACGTTCTTTATTGTCTGTATTTTTTCATTCGGGGGGGGGGAGAAGAAATGGATCCGTTGACCCCAGTGGAAACCCTGGGTTGCATTAGCCATTCAACATTTTCTGCCAAAGAACACAGCAGAGTGGGAACACAATACACAACAAACATGACCATGGAAAAATAGGATGTTACCTACTGTACTTGTGCTTCTTTAAATGGGTTCAGCAAGATACACTGAAGGCACTTTCCACTTTTGTCCATCATAATTAAGAAGGTAAACACTGAATGTGCCGGTGCAGCAGGTTTCTAAAGGGAAATGACAATCAGAGGTTGTTAGCATTGAAGGTACATTTAGGAGACCTGTTCACACTCTACTGTGAAGAGAATGACAATATTAGAACAATCAAGTAATATAATGATTTATTCATTCATGCTTCATACATTGTCAGATTGTAGTTCTGTTTGTACACTTGTGAGAACTCATTTAATTCTTTCCTGCACCTCTTATTGTATACCTGTACCATTTTGACATCATCCATTTTACTGCTATCTCAAGTTTTAGCATGTTTTATTGCTGATATCTAGATTTCTGTTTGCTTCTTTTCGTATTCCATTTGCATTTGGTTGACTTTTGCATGCATTTGATTTCACACGTTTAGATGGTTCTGCAGTCCATACTGCTTTTGTTTTAAATCATTAGAAAAGAAATTTGTCTTTGTATTGTCATCATGTATGACAGTTTGTATGGAAAGTGGAAGCAGTTTGATGTGTAATGCATGGATTCCCTGTTCCTCCCAGCTTGACCGTCTCCCTCTTCTCCCCTTTCCTTTTCCCCCCTATAGGAGGGCTCGGACATTACCTGCAGTATGATAGCCCGGAGGAAGAACGAAAAGGTACGGGTTTGATCTGATCGTTATTAGGTACATGTGAAGATGGTGATGGTACAACATGAGAAATAACCACCCAATTTGTCTCACATGCATGTCTGCATGGTTCTCTCTCTATCTGATTAATAACTTATCTAGAGACTGGGTAACTGCATCTTTAACCAAATGTTAAAAATAGCTGAGGTAAACTATTTTTACCATAGCAGTTTACCTTGGCAATTGCTGAATGCTGTACATAGCTAATTGTTGGGGTTGATATCTCAAGGTCATTTGGTAACCTTCTGGCATGAAAATAATTGCTTAACTACAGATTTACATCATAATTGACCATCAAACACAACTGTCAGATGTGTTTATATGCATTTGTTAGAAATAAGGAAATGTTTGGAGGAACCCAGGCCCAATTAAGTCAGTCACATGACCCTGCTCTCTCCACCGTTAACTGACCATGGTGAGCAGTCAGGATATTCGATGAGTGTTGAGGAAGTTTGGTGAGTGATGAAGGGATCTAGGTCATTTGCCCTTCAGGTCATTTGCCCTTCGGACTTTTGCCCTTCGGATATTTGCCCTTCTGACCATTTGCCCTTCCGGCCAATTTGCCCTTCCATTCATTTGCCCTTCACACTGTACATGGTACATGGAACACTGATTTAGTAAACTTCTGACAAATATATTCAAGTTCGGTCTCAATGTTTATTTCATGCATGTGGTGTTTTAACAAAAAATTCACAAAGAAAAGATATCAAAATTTTCCCTCCAGACACATACATATCAAAAAGTAGATATTTATTTGGAAATTGTTTAAACCACAGCAACATGTTTATTTTTTTTCTGAAAGTAAAATCAAATGTAAAATGCATATAAACAATCATTAAATGAAGTGAAAACATATGAAAAGATATTTATTTACGTTTAAATTGTTGAAATTAGAGATACGTGTGTGAATGCCTTATTGAACTAAACTTGTTTGTTCAAAGCGATTCTTTCATTCAAAAATCTAATTGGTCTTTGAAGTATCAGATGAAAGCGCTGAGTAAGAAATGCCACTAAGGAGAAAAAGAATATAAATATTCGGAGATAATCTAGATTAACCCCTCACTGATCACCCATCACTTCCCAGGCGTGGGTCACTCACAGATAATCCTGATTAACACATCACTGGTTTTTTGTTGCATAAAATAAACATTAAGACCGAACTTGAATATATTCGTCTAATGTATGTTTTTGGTGCTTTAATTTAACAGCTACCAGATGAAAATATCTTTTCTTTTTGAAGTTTGATATCTTTTCTTTGTGAAATAAACATTAAGAACTTGAATATATTCGTCAGAAGTTTACTAAATCAGTTTTCCATATACCATGTATAGTGTGAAGGGCAAATGGATGGAAGGGCAAATGGCCTGGAAGGGCAAATGGTCAGAAGGGCAAATATCCGAAGGGCAAATGTCCGAAGGGCAAATGACTGAAGGGCAAATGACTGTACTCCGTGATGAAGAACTGAAGTTTGGTGAGTGTTGAATTCAGTGGGTGTTTAGGAATTTTGGTGAGTGTTGAGAAAGGTGAGTGTTGAAGAAGATTGGTGAGTGTTGTCTTGAGGAAGTTTGTTGAGTGTTGAAGTTTGGTGAGTGTTGAAGAAGATTGGTGAGTGTTGTCTTGAGGAAGTTTGTTGAATGTTGAAGTTCGGTGAGTGTTGAGAAAGTCGATCTGGCAAGTGTTGAAGTTTGGTGAGTGTTATCAAGATATGAATATAAAGTACAACCATTATGATGTACAAATAATGTGTACAGCTGAAATTAACACTATTGCCTTAAGGTCACAATGACATGGAGGGAGATTATCAACCGATAGTAAGATTATGTATTTCTGTTGATGTTGTGGAAACATTTTATGAAAGTCCATCAAAATAAGCAGTGACTGTGTCCAGCTCCCCAGGCTATCATAGCTATTAATTAGTGTGTTATATACAGTAATTCCTCTAATCGGTCACCCCCAATTTTTTGGGAACAAAATTTAATCAGTGGTTTTAATGAATGTGATCGCCCTATAAAATCCACGAAATATGCATTATCTGCATGATTTTTAACCATTTTATCAACTTCTTGTTCTAATTAATTTAATCCCTCCCAGCTTATATGGTCGGAAATTCTCTTTCTTGTGATTGAATTATTAGAAGGATTACCAGATGTTCAGTGTGTCCACACATCTCTCTGTGAGATTATCTAATACATCTCTCTGTGTGTCCACACATCTCTCTGTGAGATTATCTAATAGAAGCTGTGATTACCAGATGTTCAGTGTGTCCACACATCTCTGTGAGATTATCTAATACAAGCTGTGATTACCAGATGTTCAGTGTGTCCACACATCTCTCTGTGAGATTATCTAATACAAGCTGTGATTACCAGATGTTCAGTGTGTCCACACATCTCTGTGAGATTATCTAATACAAGCTGTGATTACCAGATGTTCAGTGTGTCCACACATCTCTCTGTGAGATTATCTAATACAAGCTGTGATTACCAGA